>JAYDYQ010000933.1:0-23321 GCA_034814905.1 Penstemon davidsonii | reverse complement strand
GGAAGAATGCGATCGGGCTTTTGACCAGTTGAAAGAATATCTAACTTATTCTCCACTACTCGCCAAGCCAACCGAAGGACAACCTCTTTATATATACATTGCGATTTCCGAGGTTGCTGTAAGTTCAGTGTTGGTCAAAGTAGATGCAACGGAGCATAAGACAATCTATTACTTGAGCAAGCTATTACAAGGGGCCGACAAAAATTATTTGGAGATAGAAAAGTTTGCCCTAGCGCTGGTAGTAGCGGCACGAAAGTTACGACCTTACTTCCAAACATATAAAATTATCGTCCTCACCTATCAACCTCTAAGACAAATATTATCGAAACCCGAAGCATCGGGACGATTGATCAAATCAGCAATTGAGCTTGGTCAGTATGAGATTCAATATCGACCACGAACTGTAATAAAAGCTCAAGTTCTTGCGGATTTCCTCTTAGAAACCCCTAGTTCATCTGAAATGATCATCGACGATCCAAGCTCAAGCAATAACGACGTTCTAGTCGTTAACGGTCCAGTATGGCTTATGCATGTCGACGACGCATCCAGCAAAGATGGCGGAGGAGCGGGAATCAATTTTCGAGGACCTGAAGGAGAAGATTTGAACTATGCTATCACTCTTGATTTCATGGTGACAAATAACGAAGCAGAATATGAGGCCTTGATTGCTGGGATGGAAATGGCCATAAAAGCTAACATAAGAGCTCTGAACGTCTTAACAGACTCCGAGCTAGTTCAAAAACAAGTCAACAGGTTATATGAGGCCAAGGAATACTATATGATCAAATACTTCGCAAAAGTGAAAGAACTGATTGGAAAGTTTGATTAATTTAAAGTGCAGAATATTCCAAGGGATGAAAATCTATGTGCTGATCAATTATCTCGATTTACTAGGTCAAGAGATAGCAAGACCGAGAGGGTGATCACATGGTTGATCTCCAATACTCTGTCAATCTATCTCGATACCATTTCAACTGCTGAGGTAATGGATATTGATCTGGCTACGAACAGCTGGATGACCCTATTATTGAATTATCTGAGTGATGGGTCCCTTCCAAGTGATCAAAATGAGGCACGAAGAATTAAATATCGAGCTCCTAGATATGCAATAGTGGAGGGAAAGCTTTACAAACGATCCATATCTGAAATACTCTTAAAATGTATCCCCGAACATCAAACTCAAAGTATTCTTAAGGAGATTCATGAGGAAGAAGCAGGAAATCATGGCGGGGCTCGAGCTCTAGCTCTGAAGTGTCTAAGAACTGGATATTATTGGCCGACCTTAAATTCGGATGTGGTAGAATACCGAAAATACTGTCATCATTGCCAGGTGCATCGAACATAATTCATCAACCGGCAAAAATGATGCACCCGATCCCAATTTGTTGGCCATTCGATCAATGGGGAATTGATATAGTAGGCCCGTTCCCTTTGGCTAGATCGAAAAATAGTTATGTGCTAGTTGCCGTCGAGTACTTTAGCAAATGGATCGAAATGTGTGGCGCTGGCCCGAGTTACTCAATTCCAAGTCATAAACTTCCTTTGGAAATACATAGTCTGTAGGTTTGGTATCCCAAGGGTATTAATCTCAGACAATGGAACTCAGTTCGCTGGGAAACAAGTCTTGGACTGGTGCTCCAAATTTGGGATACATCAAAATTTTACCTCTGTAGGACATCCGCGCGCGAATGGGCAAACAAAGGTCGCTAATAGGGAAATAATAAAATCCCTCGAAATGGGTGAAGCTAAAGGAAAGTGGTTGGATGAACTCCCAGGTGTCATATGGGCAAATAGAACCACAATAAAAGCTTCCACCGGAGAAACACCTTTTAGTTTGGTATATGGATCGGAAGCGGTCATTCCGGTCGAAGTACTCGTTCCCAGTCCACGAACGGAGTTATACGACGAAGAGAATAATGACCAAGTACGAAAAGATGATATCGACCTAATCGAAGCCCTGCGAGACAAGGCTAGTCTCAGACTGCAAGCAGCAAAGTCAAGCATGGAAAAAGCCTACAATCAGAAAGTGAGGATACGATCATTTAAGGAGGGTGGTCTGGTACTTTAAAAGGTCGAAGTATCAAAACACGTCGGAAAACTAAAGTAAAATTGGGAAGGTCCTTTTATGGTGATCGGAGCTGGCAAGAAAGGATCCTATAAAATTGCTCACTTGGATGGAACACCGTTACCTCGGACTTGGAACGCGGTGAACCTTAGACTTTACTACGGTCGTTGAAGCAATGGATGGATATAGGATTTTAATTTTTCCTTTTAAGTCTAGGTAGTTTGTTTATTGTTTTTCTTCTCTTTACTCAATGTTCAAATTTTATTCAAAAAAATATAATAAAAGCTTTTGCTTACATTTCTCCTCACAATGTGATACACATGTTCAAAAAAGCTATTGCTTAACAATCTACAAAGGTTAAAACCAAAAGTTGGTATGAAACCTAAGTAAAATTGAATTTTGAGTAAAAACCGATTAGGTCGGTGTAAACTCATCGATCTCCCAATAAAGATCTACAAAGGTTAAAGCCAAAAGTTGGTATAAAACCTAAGTAAAATGGAATTTTGAGTAAAAATCGATTGGGTCGGTATAAACTCATCGATCTACAAATGTTAAAGCCAAAAGTTGGTATAAACCTAAGTAAAATTGAATTTTGAGTAAAAATCGATTGGGTCGGTATAAACTCATCGATCTCCTAATAACAATCTACAAAGGTTAAAACCAAACGTTGGTATAAAACCTAAGTAAAATTGAATTTTGAGTAAAAACAGATTGGGTCGGTATAAACTCATCGATCTCCTAAACGACGATCTACAAAGGTTAAAGCCAAAAGTTGGTATAAAACCTAAGTAATATTGAATTTTGAGTAAAAACCGATTGGGTCGGTTTAAACTCATCGATCTCCTAAACGACGATCTACAAAGGTTAAAGCCAAAATTTGGTATAAAACCTAAGTGAAATTGAATTTTGAGTAAAAACCGATTGGGTCGGTATAAACTCATCGATCTCCTAATAACGATCTACAAAGGTTAAAGCCAAAAGTTGGTATAAAACCTAAGTAAAATTTAATTCTGAGTGAAAACCGATTGGGTCGGTATAAACTCATCGATCTCCTATATATCGATCCACGAAATAAAATATAAAGAATATCAACGACAGAGGTAAACTGGGAAATTTCATTATAATATTGATCAAGGTTACAAGGAGTTAAGTATACATACTATATCGACCTATACAACTCGACCTATCCATGACAACAATTACTCGACCTAATCCTCCACCCGCATCGGAAAATAGTAAGTCCCGGAGAAAAACAACAACACCACCCTGGAATTTGCAACTTCTTTAGTTCGATGCTCGAGGTCAAGTGAGCTCAACAATCCCTCTCGATACAAAGCCTTGACAAGCCAGAGATCTTGTTGCGGTTATTCGACCAAAAGGAATGCGTGCTCGTTTAGACCGTCGATTCCCGCGTCATCGCCGATTGTACCCTAGATCTCTGCGGTCTCAACAGTGAAATAATCTCCTAGGAGAGAGGTTGTTTTACCTCTACCCCAGAGGAAAATAATTTCACGATAGAGATCAGAGGGCACCGTTGTAGCCGTCGAATACGACTCATGATCTTTAATTCACCCCCGAAGTGACGAGTCGGAATTTATCCGACACGATGGCCACGAAAATGAACCAAGGATGCGATCTCCCTGACCTCGAATCTCATGATCGAGAGGAGATTTGATCGTATTCGAGCGGAAATACATTTCCAATTCCACCCATACCAAGTCAGAATTTTGAAGAAATTGCGGATTATATGAGTTGGGTGGACGACCACTATTTTGAAATAACATGCTCTCCGTATTGAGAAATTTCACTGATGTAAAAATAGGGGCGGGTAAAAGCCTTTTATAATGAAACAGTAAAGATCCAAGGGTGGACATGAGGGGGAATAGACGGTGGAGATTATTTATCGGAAAATGTGCTGAACGTTTCAACTACTCGTATTAAATACGATGTAAAATTATCGACCTCCAAAAATGTTCGAAATCGATGCACACTAAGGAATATGTTCGTTCAAGGAAATACTGAAGCAATATATTTATTAGGTCTGAAAGTAACACTCGATCAGGGCTTGCATTTTGTTAATAAAGCTCCAAATAAAAAGCCTTTCCAACGGAATATCGTTTCATTCATATAGAATCCGAAGAAATTTCAAGAGTGGAAGTTTATCAAGTACAGAAATTAAAATACTAAGTTCGACCATAAAAGATCCTATTACATGTCTATGGCTCCTATACTACAGCGCTTGATCATCTAGATTGACTTGTAAAAAAGAGATCTGGCTCCCTGGCTTGGTCAAGAGAAGATTGTTTATGTTCTTTGGCGTCGGAAGAGGGTTGTCTATATTTTCGAGCGCTCTGAGCACTACTCGACCTATACCAAGAATAATTTCCGAGGCCGCAAGAATAGAATCCAGCTTTCCTCTAGCCTAGGGAGTACTTATTCGGAATACGTGGGGACCAATCGTTTCCCAGTTACGGACGAAGACTGGTCACTGCCTCATATTCCAATAAATCCCATTTTTTAGGGATCAAAGACTTTATGATGTATAAGAGGTCTCATATCTCCAATTCCACCCATACCAACACAAAACACTTGGTCATATTTAGAATGATCTAAATCCGGTGGACGACCACAGTAACAAAAAGAGAGATTCATCATCATAAGTAATATCATAAATGTAAAAATGGAAGAAGGTAAAAAAGCCTTTTTTTAGACAACTGGGTAAGGATCCAACGGTTACTATGCGAAATGTATCAACAGTTCAGATTGTTTGACTGGTTAAACGCAACACAGCGTTCTCAACCACCCTCGCATATTGCATGAATAACCCCATTTTCAGGAATCAATGTGGGAAACAGTCCAGGTGTGCTCGAAATTGGCTACAATTGATGAGCGAGAAGAATCTACATAATGTAAAATCATTGACATCTTAACACAAAGGATAGCAAAAGGTTGCTCATCGAGAAATTAGAGCTACATGGATAGAGAAATAATTATAAACTTATTTTATTCATAATAACGAAGATGTACAATTACATGTTATTTACAACGCGAAGCAGATCAAAATTTCTTGCTACATTTTTTATCAGTTTGGTCCTATACTACAATGGTCACTTTATCTTAATAGTATGGTTGGGAAATGCTCATCGGGTTTTCTCGTTACTCGTCCGAAGTTAAATTGTTCTCAGGGCACGAAGCACCTGGGACAGAGCAGGGGTCGAATTGTGCTCCACTTGATAGAGGTCGGTGCATATACTTCACCAGACTTTTACAAAATATCCTCCTTGGTCGAAGAGGATACCTCGGTCCGGGAAGTAAATTCTTTTAATGAACTAACCAGCTTTTCCCTACGATCATTTTCGTTAGCTCGGATTCCTTCATAATCGAGGAACCCGATGTTTCCAATGCCTTCCATACCAAGTGGTGAAAGAAAAGATGTCTAGGCAATCGCCAAAGTGTCCGTACGCAAATATCAAACAAATAAGTTTTGATGAACGAAGTATATAACGCGTGGGAGGACATTGATTTTGACATATATTTGATTTCTCCATTTCACAAGAAGTTGCTATTTATAATTAAGGAATTTTTCATCTAACGGACAGAAGTTGGACAGTTCTACGGTAACGATGATGGCGCCTAAATATATGCAACCTTTCCACTCCCCAAGGATACGTTCGAAATATTCAGTTATATTCGATTATAATCGATGGATGTATCAGCACATCAAAGGAATAAGATGTCGCACGATATGTGTTATTGATCGTCAAAAAATAGTTCAATACGAAAAAAGTTCATAAACCCATTAACAAAAAAAAAAAAAAAAACAATCTACTGTTCTAGAATATGGTCTGGACTAGTACTGTGTCCAAGATAGGTGATCAATTCCTGGGTGCATTGTTTGTATCCAAGGGCGAAGCCTTTCTCGAACTCCCACTTTTTCCCTTTCTCAATCTGAGCTTGGGTGACCTCCTCCAAATTCTTTTTCAAGCTGAATCAAGTCTTCCTTCTCTTTTAGGAGATTCTCTTTTTCAGACTCCAGGTTATTATTCGACTGAACGAGATCCACTTTATCCCTTGCAAGCTTTTCGTTGTCTGCTCGAAGACTCTCCACCTCGAGCATCAGTGCGCGATGAGCGGCCGCAATGTTGTCTAGCTTGGTGTCGGTAGCAAATTGGGCGAAATATACGTCGTCATTTTGAATTTCGAGCTGAGCAATTTGATATTTCGCCTACGAGAAAACATAAGGAAGTCGGAATATAAAGAGGTGTGTTTAAAATTTGATCACAATTTTAAAATTTACCCGCTCTAGGTGCTTGAAGACAGATTGGACAAGTTGCAAGGGAGAACTGTCCTTTAACTTTTCGAGCTCCCCAGGGAGGATCGTACCCATCCCTAAATTCCAGGATACCCCATCAGGCTCATGGGAATTGGGGATAGTTGCAACCATAGACACTCCTCCAGATCGTTCCATAGCATAATCCGAAATCTCATCTACCTGTGTTGGTCCCAAGTGGTCAGATGAGGTCTAGAGGGGGGGGGGGGGGGGGAATAGACCTCTTTAAAATTTACCTTCAAAAAACTTCTAACTTTTCTGTCAGCAGACTAAGCTGATCAGTAATCGTAAGTTGACTATGCTGATCTCGCACAAAGCTTTGAACAGCAGAGTTGACCACTCTTCTGATTTCACTCAGCTGATTTTATCAAAATCAGAGTTTTAAAAATAACTAACTTGCAGCGGATTTGTGAAGTGTTTTTCACAAGTAGTTTTCTTTAACTTTGAAATAGTTTTATCCCCCAGTTTTAATAAACTCCTTTTAAAACTTTTCCAACAGTTAACCTTTAAGTGTTTTAAGTATGCTGTTTTAAATATGCAGAAAATTATGCAAGTAAAAACATAAAGGATTTTTATAGTGGTTATATGGATAGAAATCCTTTAGTCCACTCTTCCAAGTCACTCAGATCTTGGGTTATACTAAATGATGAGGGGTATTTCGCATACGCCACTTTAGGAAATACCTTCTGCTCGAGGTCGGCCTCGATCCCGACCAGAATGGTATTCTCCGACCAGAAGAACATGGTTTTCCGATCAAGCCTGGTTGATAGCCCTAGATCGAGTACTCCGACCTTCTTCCCGATCTGCTCGTCTCCTCGGAATTACTGTGGGGCCGACCTACAGCTTTATACAGCTGGCCGAGAGGTATTCTCCTACGGATGGTCTAGCTAGCTCATTACTGTTCCTATAAATACGCGGCGCATTTATGACATCAGGGGGGCACAACTTCCAAGATATCCTTTCTGCTCGGACCTACTGTTCGGATTAGGAACTAGCTTGTATTCTCATTGTATTTAGTCTTTCTAGTAGTACGGCATCCTGTAATGCTCGGGTAGACCCGCTTTGTAATTTGTATTCGAACACTAATATCAATATACAGTTTTCACACGCTCGATTCATATATTGTTATACTCTACTTTCCTTATTGAACTCGAACGAAATACAGTATAATCACTAAATCACACAGATTACAGTATACAATGCTTGCGCCTATCAACAAATGAAACGGCCACAAGTGCGTAATAGGAAATCATAAAGAAACTCCTATCCTCTGAAGTAATATCACTCACTTAGATGGATATCTACTTCTCACAACACAGTTCTAACAAAATCACTCAGATTTATGTGTATATTCTGTTTTCTCTCTATTCTGCTTTGTCAACAAATGACTCGGCTGATGAGTGTTCTGTTCTTGAGTTTGAGACTTAGAAGAATTTTAATTCAGATTTTTGCTCTCAAAATTTGTTGTCTCTTCTTCTTCAACTCACGAACTGAACTATTTATACTTGGAGATTTGAAAATCTGCCCGTTGAGAGATCGGCAGTTGTCAAATCCTCGAGTACTGGTCCTTTATGCAGAAACGGCTGTTGCGACTGAACACTGTACACTCTGCTGTACTTTCTGTCGCTTCGCATTAAATGCGCATTAAATGCACCAAGCTGATACGAGGTTTCTCTTCAATCATTTGTCATAAATACCGTTCCTCTTCAGCATTTATTACACCAAGTGCATTTATTACCGTTGCAATAACTTCTGATCCACTTCCAATCTGCTGATCGAAGTCACTCGTCTGATGTATACTCGGCTGATCTCAAACTTGAACTAATCTGATTTGAGTCGGCTTATAGTCCACCAGTCTGATTCCTTCTTCAGCAACAGATCAGTAGTCTTCTGGACCATATTTGACTTGTCTAGAATACATCTTCCTTGGTTAAATATCTTCTAAGGTATGTACTAAGCTTCCACTTAGCTGATGACTTTGGAAATCATCAAAACCTCCCTTCACTTCAAGGTCTTCATCTTCATCCAACAATTTCCCCCTTTTTGATGATGACAAAACTTCAGCTAAGTACCTGTACCTAAAACTAAAGTTGAGTCCTCAAAAATTTCTGAGATAGAAATTGTGTATTGGAAGCTTGAACTTTTATAAATGATTTTGAAAATTACAGTACAAGTTACAAGCAAAAATAGACTTAAGTGAAAAATTACAAAATACAAGTGAAGTAAGCTGGTTACATAAATTCAACAGATGACCTAGTCTAGTAATCCTAGTCTAGTCCTCAGCTTCTTCATCTTCTTCTTCTTCATCTTCCTCTTCTTCAACTTCTTCACTACTTTCGTCTTCACCACTTGAGAAAACATCAGCAAGGCCTTTTAATTTTTCTCTTCTTTCATCGGCTTCAAACTTTGCTCTGATGTCTTCAATCCTCTTATACTTAACATCTGGATTGAGCTGTTCTTCAGCAGAGTACTTGGAGGCAGCTAACTCCTTGTCAGTCTTAGCTACATCCTTAGGCTCCACTTTATCATCAGCTTCATCTTCAGCTTCCTCTTCAAGTACTTCTTCTTCACTTGGCTTTCCAGCAGCAGCCCGTTGGTCTCGTACTTGAACAGTTGCATCATCAACAGTTCCCTTAGCTGATTTCTCTTCCCCCTTTTTGTCATCAGCAGCAGGGTTGAGTTGATCAGGAGTTATGTTGACAGCAGCACAAAGCTTTTTGATGTTTTTATCCAGAATTTGTTGCTCAGCACAGTGATGATTTAGTGTAGTTTCCATGCGAAGTTGATTAGCTTACATGCGAAGTTGATTTGATTTTAACTCACCAGATTGGTCATTCAGGCAATCAACATTCAGTTGAAGTGTTGATATTTCATTTTGAGCTTTAGTAGTGACAGCAGTGAACTCTTGCATTAAGGCCACATTCTTCTCAATTTCTGCTTCACCAACTTGTCTCATGACTCTTCCAATCCCAGCAATGTCAGACTCATGCCTTTGAAGTGCAGAATGCAGATGACCCACATCAGCCTTCACATCTTCAATATTTCTATTCAAGTTCAATATACTTTGAGTCAGCACCAGGGAGTTGTCTGGTGGTAGAGGAAAATTATCAATGGCGTCCTTGACCATTTTTGCAGTCTCTTCCTGCATTTGCTTTATCATCAGCTGATTCCTCAACTCCATCTCCTTCATGGCAGTTTCAATCAGCAGCTGCATTGATTCCATCAGCGAGGAATGCAAGTCAGCAGTAGGAGCAGGGGGTGATGATTCAGCAGGCTCCTCTTCTTGTTGAATAGGTGCTTCATGAAGAACATGACTGTCTTCAGCTTTCCACTCCAAAGCTAAAGGAACTAAGTCCTTGACCACAGAAGGAAGGTTCTTTGATGTATTTAAGTTGATCTCCTCAGCCTGCTGGTCCTTCTTCTGTTCTTCACTAGCTGGCTCATCAGCAATGTGAATGATTTCAATACCATCAGTAGACACGACAGTCTTCTGACGAATCAAGTCAGCTGGCACGAAAGGTGAAGTAGTCTGTTGAATACTCAGCTTTTCTTGATAAGTATTGATATCAAAGCCATAGGCAATTTGTTGCAAACTTGGCAGACTGGGCATTGAACTTGATGTTCCTGGTTCAAATCTTGATCTCTCAGCCCATTTCTCCAATGTCGTGTAGACAGCAACTTTAACTGCTCTATCAATCCGGTCATCAGCAGGACCTGGTTTATTTGGAATTGAATTCTTGATAGCAGTTGCCTCTTCCAATACAATGAATTTAGCATAGTCATGTAATCTGTCCTTTACAAAATCTGAGTCCAGTGCCTTGGCAACAGTATTTGTATGCAGCCAACTTAGAACCCAACGGCCTTCAGCAGCAAACTCCTTCCAAGCTTGGATCTCTTCCTCAGATTTGTTTAACCTATACTCCCTCCAACGATTGTACCTTATCTTTTCTGGGAGAAAGGTAGTCCTAGATTGAAGCAGCTGATTCATCTTCTCTAGCTCAGCTTCAAATCTTTTGAAGACAGTAGAGTCACTTTGGACTATCTGAATTGCTCTTCTTACTTCAGACTTCTTCTTTTTGATTGGTTCAGCCCTTAGTAAGATAAATTGTCCTTCCTTGGGTCTTTCTCCACTCACGATGCCTTCAGACCTCCGTGGTCCATATGCATCCTTTTTACTATCTTCAATAGCCTTTGCCAAGTCTTCTGCTTCCTTGGCAGCTAACTCTGCGTCAATCATCTTTTTGACATCAGCATCCCTTTTGCTCCCTTCAAGAGCTCTCTTAAGCTCAGCTTCTTCACGTTTTCTCTGCTCAGCATCCTCACGCTTCTTCTTGTGATAAGCTGACACTTTTGCTTTGCCAGTTCTCTTCTTTCTGGCAGCTCTGGATTCAACAACTGGTGCTGCAGCTGTTGATTCTGGTGGTGCAATTGCTACTGGTGCAGCAGCAACAGGTTCAAGGATCTGCACTTCAGGATCCTTTTGAGGTTCAGCAACCTCAGCTGTTGGTGTAGAAGTCTGTTTTACTTGTTCATCAGCTGACTTTACTGCAGCAGACTTCTTCACTACTTCAACAGGCCTCTCAGCAGATTGAGGGCTTTCTCTAACTAACTCAGAAAGTTCAGTGTCTTCTTCTATGAACGTCATCTTCTTTCTGGCAGTTTTCTTGGTAAAAGGGACATCAGCAGGAGCAGTAGAAGTGGCAGTGTCTTTCATAGCACTTCTTGTCCTTTTTGCCACATTTTCAGCTGGTAGCTCAGCTGAAACTGTTCTTTCAGGGGATGACTCAATTGTCATCTCATCAATTTCTTTGACCGTTTCATCAACAATCAGGTCAACAACATCCCTTCTCCTAGACACGACTGTTCTGGCTTTAACAGCTGGCTCAGCTGTTTGAACAGTTGTCTTGCTCTTTTTGCCTTTGACAGCAGGCTTCTCAGGTTCAGAAGCCTTTCTTTTAGATTGCTTCTTCTCTGGCACAGCAGCAGACTCTTTTGATCTACCAGTTTTCACTGGGTCATAAATTTTCAACTCCTTAGCCTTATGGACATCCTTGCCATTAGTTACAGCACATCCCAAATTCACCAGCAGATGACTAAGGAATATCCTGTGCAGAGTCAGACCACGCACTTTGTGATCAGCAAGTACATACCAAATGAAGTTAGCCCAGTTCACCTTCAAACCATAGAAAATGGCTATCATTGTGTGAAATCTCTTCATTGGTACGCTGTCCAACGAGAATGTGCAATTCTCAAGGACCTTGGCTACCAAATCAGCCATTCGCTGAAATTCATCCTTCAGCTGGTTTTTCTTGATGATTCCAGACAGCACTTGATTTTGCTTGGAAGCCAGATTCCAGAAATCTGCTTCAAGAGGTTCAGCTAGGGTAGAAATCTCAGTAGACCCTTCAAGAGAGAGTCCGTACTTTTCATTCAACAGTTTGGGGGTCACACAGATGACTTTGTCCCCAATTTTGGCAACAATTTCCAGTTTTTCAAAGTTGACCTCCTCTTTCGAACCATAAAATTCCATCACCTGGTCTTTGAAGATCATATCTTCATGGGCCTCCATGAAGTTAACCAGTGTAGCCGCCTTGAACTTCTCCAAAATTTCTTTCATTAATGGTGTGCCAGTCGTATGATAGGTCAGGTAGTTCAAGAACATACCTTCAGCAGCAGCTTCTTTCGCAGACATTTTGAAAAAGATTAATGGAAAAACGAAGAGAAATTTGCAATAGATGAATGCAGAATTGCTCTGTATGCTTTTGAAATTTTGAAGGTGCGTAAAAGCTTAGTAAGCTGATCAGATCTGGATTTATAGATGTTAGTTCTTGTCGGTTTCCGTGAAAAGTGGTAACCGTTAGATCAGTTACTTGAAAAGTTGATCGTGCGATCGTGATACGCGGATTTCAAAATATCATTGAATATGTCAGACAGGCGGGAATTTGAAACGCCACTTGTCTGTTACTTATAAAAGCGTGCTTTTGATAAAACGTTTTTAGTACAACACTTAAATATAAGCTGACATAAATAAAAACAGATGAGTAAAATAATACTTATCTGATAGAAGACTTGTCTGATACAATATATCACTAGTGAAAGCCAATATCTAGTGATCTTCCTTTGCTGTTTGTCAATCCAGCAAGATAAATAGTCTCCAAATCTTCAAGAATTAAGAACAAATCTTCTGATTAAAACAACTTCAACTACTGTCATTGAAGATTTCATCTTTAAAACAAGGGTACCGCTAGTCTTACACGTTCCCCCTGAATTCAAGAATTCATCAGTCATGATTATGCTGTGTTTCGTTCGTATCAAGTAAGGAAAGTCGAGCAAAACAACAAGTGTATAGAGTGCGTAAATCTTATATATCACTATCAAATATCGAGTTCAGATTACAAAACGGGTCTACTCGAGCATTACAGGATGTCGTACAACTAGGAAAGTAAATACAAGGAATAAACGAGCTGATTCCTAATCCGAACAGTAAGTCCGAGCTTAGGGCCTTTTTTGGAAGTTGTGCCGTCCCCCAATGTCATAAATGCGCCGCGTATTTATAGGAACAGTAATGAGCTAGCTGGACCGTCCGTAGGAGAATACCTTTCGGCCAGCTGTACAAAGCTGTAGGTCGGCCCCACAGTAATCCCGAGGCGGTGAACAGGTCGGAGAGTAGATCCCGTACTATCAATCTGACTTGATCGGAAAACTAGGTTCTTCTGGTCGAGAGTACCATTCCTGGTCGGGGAAGAGATCGATCTCGAGCATAGGTACTTCCTAAAACGGCGTATGCGAAATACCCCTCATCAATACTCCCCCACTTCTCGAGCATAAGCGAAGCTGAAGCTTTGAGAAGTAAACACAGCATTGTATCACGAGATTTTGATATGCCTCATTAAAAACCTTACTCGGAAAAACCCAGTGGGACAAAATCCGAGCTAGGGAAAAAGAGCACATATTTTTTCTGGATGGGCCTTGGAAAGGCGAGATGTTTCAAACCACGGGAGGGCGGAGTTCTCGATCAGAATATTTTACTTCGATGAGATTACAGTATCCGAAGTTCGGAGAAAATAAATAATAGAGATCAAGTCTTGAACAATCTTGAGTCGGATATGCCTCGTTAAAAACCTTACTCGGAAAAACCCAGGGGGATAAAAACCGAGCGAAGGGAAAAAGAGTGCATATCCTCGGAAGACAACGTAGTTTAATCTTATCTTCCTGACTCGAAATATCTATTTCTGAGACTTGGAGGACCATAGGTGCTATTAATGGGAAATGACCCTCAATTTTACTAAGCGGGAGCTTAACCGTCGCGGTTACTCGGGGTTGAATTTGCAATTTACCCTTTTAACCTTTATATATATACGTTGACTTGGAAATATGAGTACGTTTTTCCAATTTTACTGCAGATCGGAGCATTTAGGTCGATAAATAGTATCCTTTTTCGTCGATCGTTGCAATAAACCTTTACCATCATGTCTATTCCCGAGAACCCAGAAATTCAAATCAATAATCCTACACAATCGGATTCCGACCTAGGATCCACAGGCGAACACTCCTCTGAAGAGACGCATAGAATCGTTGATCAAATAGAGCATGCTTTGGAGCCAAACACTGAAGAGGGGACATCCGGTCAGCAGGATTCCGAGCACGGGGGTGATGCAGAACAGAACACCGAGGCCAATAGCGAGGGAGGCGGAAATGGAGAACAATCTGATTCCGATAATGTGGATAACTCGACCGTAGTGCTGGATGAGCACGAGATAATGAGATATTCGATCGGAGGCGGGTGTAGTGTGAGAATCCTCGACCTAGCCGGTGTCACGAAAAAGTCCAAAGCCACAGGTCGAGCTCAGAAGACCGAGAAATAGGTCGACGATATCTCCAGTGCGTACGATCCCATAGAGGATGAGGCGAACCTCAAAGCTGCGATAGGTAAATTCCTTCCCGAGGGCTATTCGCTAGTCATTCCGACCTCCTCTCAAAGAGTGAATAAGCCCCCAGCAGGCTGTCAAGCTTTCTATGCTAAGCAGTTTGACTATGGGTTGCGCATTCCTTTTGCCCCGTTACTTGAGCAGGTTTTAGATGCATTCACCATGGCTCCCGCACAGATCCTTCCCAACTCGATTGGGTACTTGATAGCTTTCAGTGTTTTGATGAAGGCCAAGGATCAAGCTGCTAATTTCCGGCGTTTTTGGCAATTTTTCAAGATCAGTACTTCCTCCGCCTCGAATGTTGGGTTTGTGTATTTCTCCCAGCGTTCAAATCATTCGGTCTTATCGACCATAACTTCTAGCAATTCTCTCAACTGGAAGAAACAGTTCTTCTTTATCAAAGGGCCTGAAGTACCGGCTTCCGAGGGAAGCTCGGAGATGGTTCCACACAAATGGCCAGGTGAGCGAGACTGGGTGTACGGAAAGCGAGAACTGTTAGGTCAGCTTCAGAAGGTCATTCAAGACGATGTCGTCAGAGAGATGCGCTCCGACCCGTATCAGTCGGCCTTCCTGGTCCTAGAGCCCGTTCTTCGGAAAGCTGGGCTCAGCCAAGCTACCTATCGACTAGCAGATGCTGACGACCCTCGAACGTTGAGTAAGGATAATAGCCTTTCCCGAGTGACCGTAATAGTAAGCTATTCGATAATTTTATTACTTATCATTTTTATTTCTTCAGGTATGATGGTGGAGCAATACCGAGCTTCCATAGTCGGTAAAACTGTAGCATCTACCTCCAGAAAGACGCCCGGTCAGCCGAGGAGACAAATTAGACTGGAGCCTAGAACTGTCGTCCCTCCTCGGGGAAGCTCGGCTCAGACTGACCAGATCGGAAACGAAGGGGAGCCCGAGAATGCTGAGCCGATCCAAATGGTACCACCTCCTCACCACGCTGGTCCTTCTTCTTCTTCTGGCTTAGGATACAACATGTTTACCATGAAGAAGCTCAAAGGGACAGAGATCTACAATCGGCGAGCTCGGGAAGATCTCGAGGGACCCCCCGAGGCTAAAAGGAGGACCGGATTGTGGGGTCGAGACCGAACACCCCTTTCTTCCCGTTCTGGTCGAAGTAGGCCTGATATGGTGGACTTCATCGAAGATCAACTTAGAGGTTCCCGAGCAGCGGGTTATCCCGAGAGGGGATCAATTCGAAGTGATCACACCCCAAACGGCGAGAACGAGCACGACAAGGCGATTAAAATTTTCATGGCGGGGAGGTTTGCCGAGGACCAGGAGGAGCTTCTTGGCCATTGCGACCTTGACGTATTAGGCCAATTCTCCAAAGCATATCACACGGTAAATCCCTTTACATTTGTTGTAACTGTTTAAGTCTTGGAACAAAATACTAACCACCCTGTTCTTGCAGATCGGGGACTGCTTTCTTACTGAGGTGAATCGTGTCTCAATGTTAGAAGAGGAGTCCGATCGGGTTCATATCGCTTATAGGGACTTACTCAAGGAAGAATCCCAACTTCGCAATCAATTTATCTCCGTCCAAAAAGAATTGGAGTCCATGAAAGCCAAGTATACCCCGGCCGTCGAGGAAGACTTGGTGAAGGTCGTGGAAGAGAAGAGCTTGCTCGAGGAGAAGGTTAAGAAACTTGAAGAGGAGCTCGCGCAAACTAAGGCTGATTCCGAGTTATCTTATCAGCGTGGCAAAGAAGACTCTCGCCTAAGCTCGATAAGAGAATTTTTGGAGTCTCCCGCGTTGGATGCTATAGCTCGTAAAAGGGTCGATCAAGTCCTCCAGACTACCTTCTATAAAGGCGTTCGACAACTTGTCTCCGCGAAAGTCATTCCTTATAAGATAGATGAGTACTTGAAACACATGGACATTTTCAAGAATATGGACGGAGAAGATTATCAAGTCTCATCCTCGAGCTCCGCCAACTGGGAAAAACATGAGTTCGCTCCGTTTGTGGAAGAGTTCGGAGTTCCAATGCCCAATCCTGACTTGGTGGACTTGGATACGTCCAGCGCGAGCTCGAGTTCAGATAGCTCTGATGACGAAAATAACCAAGACAGTTCCGGAGAGGAAGATCAAGATCCTTCTGACGATGGGGACGATCGAGAAGCTTCTGGAGATAATAACGTCGATGTCGAGGGTGGCTCCGAGAGTGAGGACAAAGAGGAGTAGTCAAACCCTTAGATTTCTTGAAATAGATTGTAGGACCCTTTATTATATGCACTGTAATTATTTCGATCATCTATAAAATCTGCTTTTTCTGTTTAAGTTCTCTGAGTCCGCTCATCAGTAATTTATTATACTGCTCAACTAGACAAAAGTCTTTGTGAGCCATAAGATTTATAAAAGAACGTCGATATCGAGCATTTTCGTGCATGTGAATCACTTAGTAGGCACGGTATCAAAACAATCGACCTTTTTAATAGGGCACGGAAAAACTTGAAATTCGCGACTGTTGGGTTCCCAAAAAGGCAACGTTCTTTTTTCTTATAAATAGAAGGCAGTTTAAGATTTGCACCACTGACATTATAAGTCTTTCTTCATCGGAGCCCATTGATCGATAACGTAAATCGAGCCTTCTTCTCTTTACTAAAAATTAGATCATGGAGGGTATGGTGAGTTCCAAACTCGATCCCAAACTGTTGTTGAAGGTCAAAAAGGGGAAGGGTCCTAAGTCCAAAATTAGAGAGTCCAAATCCTCCTCGGATGTAGGAAAAACCTCTAAGAGCGATCGCGGGAAGCGCAAGACCGATTCTCCTTCGAATGCGGTCACCGAGCAAACGGAAACCCCTAAAAGTGATCTTGGCCAAGCTGAGACCAAGCCTTTGCCCAACTCGTCGCCCATTCGGATCGAGGACAAGGCAATTATACCAATTTCGGACTCTCCCTCTAGGTCTAAGAACAGCTCGGAGAGGGACCAGCAAAGCTCTGAGTCTGCTTTGATCAAAATTCCAGTCGTTGACGATCTGACTCCGACCTCAATTCTGATTCAAATGACGGGGGCGAACCAAACATTGGCTGGTAGTGTTTTGGCTCTGGAGCCAAATAAGGACACTGTGGTCGAGCCTCCCAATAAGAAGGTCAAAATAAATGACCCTCCCGTCGATCAGAAGAAAACTCCCTCATCGGATGGGAACCCAGAACCCCAAAACTCTGTCCCCAACGTTGCTCGGACGCTCAGTGCCTTTTTTGAAGAGGTGAAAAGTAAGGCCATGGCCGAACAAGAAGGGAAAAATGCGAATGAGATGGTGCAATCGAGCACAGATCTGCTTTTTCAAGTGAGTGTCCTCTCACTCTCTCCTTTTTTTTTTTCTTTTTTTTTTTACTAACACAACAACTTTTGTCCATTTAAGGTCGGACAACAGTTATTTAGCCTCGGGCTGCAAGTCGAGCAAGAAGCCGAACAGCGTACTAAGGTTATCCTCGGGCTGGAGGAAAAGAAGGTTGCACTATCAAGGTCCCTTGAAGAAGCTAGAGCTATCGAGCTGAGATTGGCTTCCGAGACAGAGAAAGCTGTGAAGCAGAAAGAGAGCCAGGTTCACGAGGAGTTGAGCAAGGAGCTGGATAGGCTGAAGTCGCTCGTCGAGCAGGAGAAGAAAAACGCCGAGCAGCGGGAGCAAGAGGCCTATCAAAAAGGTTATGATGCCGGGTATGAGGCCCGCAACGTTGAAGTCCGCAAGCTTCTGTTCGAGAAAAGTGTTTAGAGATTTCTTCTTTTGCTCGACTAAATGTTGTACTTTTAAACTTCTTCCTTTTGTACTTGTTTTCCCCGTTGGAATAATAAACTTTTTCTTCCTTCGAATCGATGGTATTTTGTGTTTGGTGAAGTGATTTACTGTATAAACAATTTATATTCGAGTCAAGAGTAATCAATCAAGTTGCATTCTTACTGTTGGAACAATTTATACTCGAGTTAAGAGTGATCAATCAAGTTTCATTCTTAATGTTGGAACAATTTATACTCGAGTTAAGAGTGATCGTTCAAATTGTACTTTTTTGTAAAAACAATTTATACTCGAGTTAAGAGTGATCTAAATTCCGAGCACGAAGTAAGAAGGGAAAGTTTCTGCACTGCATATTTGACCAAGTCATAGTATTCCCCCTTTTTTTTTTTTTAGCTAAGTTTCAAAGAAAGTCTGTCCAAACAGTACCTTAATCTCGGGAAGTGGAACGGTCACCCGTGATAAATGCCTTAATCTGAGCCGTTGGTTTCGTTGAATACAGACCGTCGATCAAATCTTCCTTTTAGTATAAATATGGCATTTACTCAGTTGAAAATCTTTACCCTCCGCTGTTAAAAATGTTTTATCCGAGGACGAAGCTCGGATCCTTCCTCCTTCCCGTTCAAGCGTTTGAAATTTCGCTTCGAACGTACATCCGATCTTTCGTACAAGACATAAACTTCTTCGGTATGGGTGGAATCGGAAAAAAGGAGCACCTCCTCTATCTGGGGGTCTCTGATCCCTGAAAGCAGGATCTCCCCTCGAGATGCGATTGTTCGATTAACCCTTGCTCGAGTACTTTGCGCAGGGTTAGCATTACGGATCTCGAGGGGTATACCTGAGGGTGGAAAGCTGGTCAGATAATCAAAAGGAAGTTCATCCTCAAATCCCCAATTTCTTCCTTTCTTCCCTGAAGAATGGTAACTTTGGATTGAGCTTCTCGATCGTTAAAAAGATGACCGGCCGTTCAAGGTTGAGCTTTTGGATCTTACAATGAGAAATTTCAACCTTGGACGCCAACTCGGGGAAGTGATCGGGCTCGTCTGGTAGCAAGAATACTGGGAAAAGTATGGAGATAATCAGAAAACCCAGATATCATTAGACGATAAACATAGACAGCTCGACCGCTTTACAAGTCCAGGGGACAACTGATTTGTCAAACAAATTGTGGTGCACTCATCGGATGTTCGCCAATATTCCTGGTCAACAACATTGAAGGATGCTCGAAGATCATAGAATAGTGTACAGTAGTATTAGGACTTTGTAATCATACTGACTTTGTAATCTGTTTAATGGATGTTAATAAAGTTGTATCCTTTGCTTCTCATTGATCTTTGTATCTTGCTCGAAAATAATAATAAGAACCTTCCGTTTCAAATCAAATAGTTGCAACTTTTCTTTCTATCGTCTTAATATTAGTATTCTGCTCGTAAAAACCAACTCGACGACGAATTAATGATCCGATGAAACTTAAATATTTGGAGGATAAGGTTGATCGATAAACTGTCCTCGAAAAGATTATCTGATAATCGTCCAAATGAATAATATCTGAAAACTAAGAAGTTCCTCTGCAGTATAACTGCATTTATTAAATAATAATCCCAACTTAAGAAACAATACTCCCAACTTAAGGAATTTCCAAGCGGTAAGAAATTCTTGAAGAGTGTTCGGGTTTCGAGCAGAACCGCTTCATCATAGCATTTTGAGCATCAGTTAGAGTTAGTCAAAATTGAACCGTTTGCTTACGTAATCGACCGTTATTAAGTGAGCTGGATAGTCACGTAAAATTTCTATCGAGGAAGGGTGAAAATTTTTGCTTTCACCCTCGGCCGATTTTCTTTTTTGAACATGATTTATCGAGGGAGGGTCATAGCAAAAGCTCTCACCCTCGGCCGATTTTCTTTTTTGAACATGATTTATCGAGGGAGGGTCATAGCAAAAGCTTTCACCCTCGGCCGATCTTCATTTTTTTTTTTTGAACATGATTTATCGAGGGAGGGTCATAGCAAAAGCTTTCACCCTCGGCCTATCGAGGGAGGGTCATAGCAAAAGCTTTCACCCTCGGCCGATTTTCTTTTTTGAACATATGTTATCGAGGGAGTGTCATAGCAAAAGCTTTCACCCTCGGCCGATCTTCATTTTTTTTTTGAACATGATTTATCGAGGGAGGGTCATAGCAAAAGCTTTCACCCTCGGCCGATTTTCTTTTTTGAACATATGTTATCGAGGGAGGGTCATAGCAAAAGCTTTCACCCTCGGCCGATCTTCATTTTTTTTTTGAACATGATTTATCGAGGGAGGGTCATAGCAAAAGCTTTCACCCTCGGCCGATTTTCTTTTTTGAAAATATGTTATCGAGGGAGGGTCATAGCAAAAGCTTTCACCCTCGGCCGATCTTCATTTTTTTTTTAACATGATTTATCGAGGGAGGGTCATAGCAAAAGCTTTCACCCTCGGCCAATTTTCTTTTTTGAACATATGTTATCGAGGGAGGGTCATAGCAAAAGCTTTCACCCTCGGCCGATCTTTATTTTTTTTTTTTGAACATGATTTATCGAGGGAGGGTCATAGCAAAAGCTTTCACCCTCGGCCGATAATATTAGTCTTTCTTTGTCATGGTACTCGGAATACAGTTTGAACTTAAATAGAGGATTTCATTGAACTTCCATACAAGTTTTAGGGAAAGTAAAATTGGAGAAAACTGAAAATTACAGTAAAAGTTAAAATTGAGTGCAACTATCTTCCATAATATTTTCTCAGATTAACTGCATTCCAAGTTCTTGGCAAAACTTCACCGTTGAGGTGAGCAATTTTATAGGATCCCTTCTTCCCGACCTCCTGCACGACATAAGGGCCGTCCCAGTTTGGCTGAAGCTTTCCGACATGCTTAGATACTTCCACCTTTTTCAGAACCAAATCCCCGACCTTGAATGTTCTTATCCTGACTTTCTTGTCATAAGCTTTTTCCATGCTGGACTTGGTGGCTTGTATCTTTATGCACGCTCGGTCGCGTTTACCATCTGCTTGATCGACATCCATCTCTCTCAGCAATTGATTCTGATCGGGGTCATAAGATTCGACCCTTGGTGAAGGTACCAATGTCTCCACCGGTATAACAGCCTCCGACCCGTAAACCAATGAGAAAGGAGTTTCTCCAGTAGCAGACTTTACGGTAGTCCTGTTCGCCCAAATTACTCCTGGAAGCTCGTCTAACCAATGGCCTTTTTCTTCGGCTAAACGTTTTTCAAGTGATCGAACAATTTCCCTGTTGGTGACCTCGGTTTGTCCGTTCGCCTGGGGATGTCCGACCGACGTGAAATTCTGCTGGATCCCAAACTTTTCGCACCACTCCAAAATTTGCTTTCCCGCGAATTGAGTTCCATTGTCGGAGATGAGGATCCTCGGTATACCGAACCTGCAAATAATATACTTCCAGAGAAAATTTATCATCTGAAACTGAGTAATTTTTGTTAGCGCAATGCATTCGATCCATTTACTGAAGTATTCCACAGCAACCAGGACATAGTTTTTTCTCGATCTAGAAGTTGGGAAAGGTCCCACAATATCGATTCCCCACTTGTCGAAGGGCCAGCAGATCGGAATTGAATGCAGCTGCTCGGCTGGCTGATGAATTAGATTTGAATAGATTTGGCAATGATGGCATTTCTTGACATAGTCGATAGAATCCGAAATCATAGTAGGCCAATAATATCCAGTCCTCGAGCATTTCAAGGCTAAGGCTCGTGCACCGCAATGACTTCCCGCTTCACCTTCGTGAACTTCCTTTAAAATGAGATCGAACTGACTCTCGGGAATGCACTTCAACAAAATTCCCGAGCTTGATCTTTTATAAAGCTTATCCTCGTTCAAAACGTACATTGGAGCCCGATACTTAATCCTTCGGGCTTCATTTGTGTCTTCCGGCAAAGTACCATCTCTTAGATAAGCCTTCAAAGGCTCCATCTAAGAAGATTCTTGAACATCTATCTCCATTATCTCCGAGTTTGGGGTTACGTTCGAATCTATAGCCGGGGAGTTGGACATTAACCAAGTTATCACTCTTTCCCTCCGTCCATCCATCGACCCCGTAAATTTCGAAAGCAAATCCGCCCAACAGTTCTCTTCTCGAGGGATAGCTTGTATATCAAACCTTTCGAACTCTGCCGCCAGATCCTTCACCCTTTTCAAATATTTCACCATGTTAAATTCTTTTGCTTCATAAACCCCTTTTATTTGTCTGTGTACAAGATCGGAGTCAGTTAACACTGTCAGCGACTTTATGTTTGCTTTAACTGCCATTTCTAAACCTGCGATCAAAGCCTCGTACTCCGCCTCATTGTTCGTGACTACGAAGTCTAGGGTGATCGCATAAATGAGATCCTCTCCCTCGGGACCTTGAAAGTGAATTCCGGCCCCACCTCCTTCTCTGGTCGACGACCCGTCGACATGCATCACCCAAACTTTATGCTGAACACCCTCAAACAGATTTACCACGGGAACTGACAAGTCGCCCGAACTGGACCCTGTTGATTCTGCAATGAAATCAGCCAGGACTTGAGCCTTGATTGCTTTTCGAGGTTGGTACTCGATTTCGAACTGTCCAAGTTCCACCGCCCATTTAATCAATCTCCCGGACGTCTCTGGTTTTGATAGAACTTGCCTTAGAGGCTGATTAGTCAGAACAATAATTTTGTAAGTTTGGAAATAAGGTCGCAGTCTCCGTGCGTCAATAACTAGAGCAAGTGCGAACTTCTCGATCTCCATGTAATTCTTCTCCGCCCCTTGAAGCAACTTACTCAGATAATATACCGGTTTATGCTCGGAATCTTGCATTCTCACCAAAACAGAACTTATTGCCTCATTCGATACCGCTATGTATAAATACAAGGGCTCTCCCTCGACCGGTTTTGCCAACATCGGAGGGGAAACCAAATATCTTTTAAGCTCTTCGAAAGCTTTACTGCACTCCTCATTCCATTCGAAGCCTTTCGATTTCCTCAACAACTTGAAGAAAGGCAAACTCTTGTCTGCTGATCGGGATATAAACCTATTCAAGGATATTATTTTTCCAATTAGACTCTGCACTTCAGACAACTTAGTTGGCGGTTGTAGCTCAGCTATAGCTCAGATTTTTTCTGGATTTGCCTCAATGCCACGCTCGTGAACCAGATAACCGAGGAATTTTCCCGACCTTACCCCGAAAGTGCATTTCGCCGGATTTAATTTCATTCTGTACTTCCTTAAGATCGCGAAA
>JAYDYQ010000932.1:0-24997 GCA_034814905.1 Penstemon davidsonii | reverse complement strand
AGCTCAAAGGCGCATGTAAACTACAATCACCTAAACTCTTGTGTAATTTATGAAGTAATACATAACACAGGCATAAATATATAAACATTCATAGAGCAAACCTCTTCTGGATGTGCAATTGCATAATCATACTGCTCCCTAGTAGCCTCATCTTTCAGAATCTGGAAATGAATAAAAGTCAGCCAAACTGCTTTCAGGAACTTCAACAACCTAGCAAATGTACTAAAAAGAATCGCATCTCGAAAGAACCTTTAATGCGAACTCTATTTGAATTTCTATGATAAATAAAACATCAATTATTCAAGTTATGTCCGGACGATATATCTTAAAGTAGATGGTAACAAAGGACATATTACCCTACTTTTGTTTTGAAGACACAAATGAAACATGTTAATATTGACATAGTTAAAAGATATACTTTGTATATCTATAACGTATTAGCTTCATTTCATGATACTCTCATTAATATGATATCAAATATTGATGCTTTGTTTAGCCTTCGATAACTCTTTTTTTCTTTCCTTTCCTTTTACTCACCAAAAAACAAGATCCAAAAATATCCGTACTCTTTGACAAGTGCATCATTTATCACAGAAATTTTTCTCAATCAGTTTGATGTAACTAGGACTCAATAGTTTTGATGTCACTAGGACTGAAACCCAAACCAGGCTACTCGACTCATATCCTTCAATACTAGTTAGTTTGGGCTCAACTCGTCTTACATATCAATTAATCAATAAAAATTCAAGAACATGTTTGGTTTGATAATATATTAAGCTTGATTCGCTCGATAAGTCAAATATTGATAAAGCACATAAAAAAATATCAAACTACTTGATAATCGACTCGAGCTCATTTCGTTTTACAATCAAATCAAGCACAAAGATAATTTTAAGCTTGATACAAAATTCAAACCAAACTTGAACAATGTATGTCTCGGCACTACTCGGCTCGTTTGCACCTCCAGATGTCACATTCATGAGCAATGCACGGACCTATTCTTATACTAAAATAGATTACATAAAACATGCACAAGTATTTGACTTCAATTGAAATAATTACCTCATAAGCATTTGCAACTTTCACAAACAACTTCTTCGATTCTGGATCGGGATTTTTATCCGGATGACTGCACAATTCATATCAAATAAATGAATAAACAGAACGTCTTAACTTTATAGCAACAAAATAAGTTCATAATAAAAAAGGACTTACTGTTTCAGAGATAGCTTGTAATATGCTTTCTTAATCTCAGAGGAATTAGCAGTTTGAGAGACCCTTCAAAATCCCATAAATAGTATAACAATTCGTGAGGAAATATACGAGAAGAGATGGAAGAAAACGAGAGAGTGAAACCTTAGGAATACATGTCGGAGAAAGGTTCACCTACCCTAGGAGATCGTAACAGTCATCCTCCTCACAGTAGATCGAGATGGACGGTTGGATGAGTAGGAAGACCACGAGAATTACTGTGGGCACCCACCAGCGGATAGCGGTTGATTGCGCCATCGGCAGTGTTTCCGGCAGATCTCAATCGAGGTTTGGGAATTTTGGAATTCGTAAAATACTCGGTTAAAATAGAGGACGAAGGACTTAAGTGGAAATTACTATATTGACCTTTTTTTTTTTTTTAGGACAATTTCCCCTCCATTTCATTTCTATTATTTTTAGTTTAAATAATACTTAGTTTGTGGGGAAATTCTTACCCATATCGGGTTTGATCGAACTCAAAGTAATTACATGGCAAGTGCAATACACTTGTTTTGGGATTGTATGTAACTCGCAAGAGAATGACCAATCACAGCGCCGCTCCAAGGGTTTTTGGGGGTTCCAGGCGAAATAAAAAATTGGGGCCCTTATGTAATAATTTTTCTATATAACTAACTAAATATTCCCCATCAATTCAGTAAGTAACTAAATAAGCAACATAAAAAAAAAACTAAATGTAAATTTTCAATAGACAAAAATAGTATAAACTTACCCACGGTTGTATGCTTCTAAATACCTTTGTTTAAAAAAATATCTCAAATTACCAATTAAAGTTTTCCAAAACTGATTATAAAATAGAAGGAAAAAAAATTGATATTTCAATTTTAGGGCACAGTAGCAAAATAGTAAGAAAGAGAAGATGAAGATGAAGATGAGAGGAATTTTTGTGAAGAAGATTATCATGAATATAGGAAGAATATTTATACAAAAATCATGGTGTGATATAATGACATTTTTTCTTGTGGATTGTGCTTTCTTTAATGGAGAAGAACGTGGATGAAAATAGATGACGTTTCATCATCCCAATTCTTTTTATTTTTTATTTGTTTTATTTGATTTGTGAACTGAACAATAAATATGCGGCTACCCCCTACGTAGGCCGCCAAATAGATGACGTTTCATCATCCCAATTCTTTTTTTTTTATTAATTGAGTCCAAAACCATTATCCACACACTACAATATTATACATATATATATATATATATATACATGCGTGTTATAAGAAATCTCTTGGTTCTTATTTTTTTGAAACTGAGATCTATAAAAAAAGCATTCTTCATAATTAAGAAATTTATATGATAAAAGATCATATCTATAGTATTTTTGAAAATTCTCTTTTTGATTCGATAATGTGTATACTTCACTTTTTTTTTTTTTTGAATTAATTAATTGGTCTTTTTCATATGAATTCCATTTGTTTAAATTTTCCTTTTTAGCTATACGAAATGTATTTCGCCATTTTTCTGATATTAATCTAGACCATTTGATCAGTGATAAATCATATTGATAATGCCTTATCCAGTGTGTGGATAATGGTTTTGGACTCAATTAATAAAAAATAAAAAAATCCAACTAGAATTGGGCAGGGGTCCCCAAAAATTTGGGGGCCCTAAGCAAGCACCAAAGCTGCCTATGGACTGGGTCGGCACTGACCAATCACAAAGCAAGTGCAATACGCTTCAATCTCAAACTATTTAATGCGAAAAAATAAGGTGCTAATGTGGTATGTAGAGGTGATCTTCAACTTGATACATGTTGCAGCTGTGTCCAAAACGCTACCACTGATCTCTTAAAGAAATGCCCTAATGAGAGGCAAACAGATGGAATGATTTTTGTATGTTACGATTAATAGACGGCCCGATGTACGGTAGAATGGTGACTATACCAGTATACCTTGGTATTAGATATGCAACGAAAATAACACATAAGGCCTGAGCCAATTTATGACGGATCTAGCTGACTAAACAATCTTGAGAATTAGACAACTTTGGGTGATTTCTTGTGAAAGGTAGCTGCTGGGGACAAAGCTGCGCCTGATTCTCAATAATTTTTTGCATTTTTCCAGTCACCAGTGAACCCCATACTTAAGCTCAGAAGATTGCAAAAATTAATTAATGGATTTGGTTGCAGATCAACTGAGTATTGTGATATGTGGAGAGGGGGGAAGACGCCTCGCCCGCTGAAATCATCTAGGTAAAAATAGAAAGAAAAAACTAAAATTAAAAAGTTTTTTTGCTATTACTATGTATACTAGAAAAATGAGTGTGTTGCACGTAATTAACTAATGTTATATGTTAATTACATCATATAATAAAATAATTGTTAAATATATTATGAATATTTTTACAACATAGTTTGCAAATTTACTAGAGTTTTGAATTAAACATTTTTGTATCCTAACATTTAAAAGATAATGAAAAGTATTTCTTTGTGACATAAATAATGCAAGTGAATGTACTATCACATAAAATATTTTCTAATTTATAAGAATACAAAAAAATTCTGAAAAAAAGAAAAAAAAATGGAAAACAGATAATTAGTTTCAGGAGTGAGTGTGTATGAGTGTGTATTTTATCTTTTATTTTAGTCAATATATATAATTTTATTTTTATTTTTGATCAACTAGACTATGTATTTACTATTCGGACAATATATATACAAATAAAGAACTATCTATCATCCTGGTGGGTTCTGTTTGGTGTTGAAGGGGATAAACAGAAAAAGTATACACTGTTCCAATTTTCTGTAGAGAGGCATATTGGAATAGAATGAAGGCGAAAAAGAACCAAACTGAAAATCAAAATTGAAAGAGTGATTTTTAAAATTGGCCTTTTGTAAAGTTTAATTTGCAAAAATGGCCTTTGAGGGGCTTTTTACTGTAGAAGTGATATCTGCAATAGTTCCTTCTATTTCTTTATATTTCATTTTAGTACCCTGAGTTTTGATATCAATGATTTTTCCAATTGCAGGCATAATTTTTCTTATTTGTCTAATTGTACCCATAGAGTGTATTAAAGATTTCTCTAAATTCGTTAATTTTGAGTGTTATGAAGTATGATATGTCGTCACTATTTCTTCGTTTCGACTTTCTTTTTAGATGATCTATTTCTCGTGATAAGGTATCTAACATTCTGGACCTATTTTTTGACATAGGCATATATTTGCAGTATTGTCTAACAGCTTCTAATATTTCTAAATATAGGAAAGTATCTTGTTCAGTAGTATAAGTTTTATACCTACGTTTTTTCTTAGGTGGTTCACTATTTTCTCCTATTTCTAATATATTTTCTAATTGTTTACTAAAATCCTTAAGAGGACTAGTTATTTCGATATCGGAGAAATCGAAGTCTAAAAGACCTTGATAGTTTTCAGTGCAAACTAAGTTGCATATATTTAAATCGTCTATATTTAAGTCGTCACCGTGCTCTGATACCAGAGCCAACAGAGCGCTTTCTGGTGCGTTTTCTGGTGCGGAAGCACAGTCACTATTTGGACTGGTATAATTATATTTATATTCATCGGAGGATAATTCAAATCCTGTCATTTATGCAGCTTGTATTATTCTTAATTGGTTTCGTTTTTTGAGATAGTAATCTCGTATATTTTCAAAGAATGTCTTTTCATACGTTCCATCTATGAGAGTTTCGCATAATTCTTTATAATAAATATACTGGGAGTCTATCCATTCGTGATATGAATTCTTTTTATAAAGAAGTATTTTTCTAGGTGGCATTTATAGAATGATATCTATAATATAGAATGTAATAGTATTCTTTTCTTTCTTTAAAATCTTGTATATGAGGATAATCTTCTGAAAGTTTTTTATAAAATTTATAAGAAGATTCTATGTATGCATAAGTATTCCAATTCTTATAGTTTTTCTTGAACATATTGAGTTAAACTATTTATTTGTTTATTTAGAGTTTTTATGCCTTCTTCTGTTTCTTTAGAATCATTTTTTATTGGTATAAAAGTTGTTGGTCTTTCTATTCTCATGGATGTTCTTTGAGGTTCGATGGGTTGTTTTTTAGGGACAAATTTAATTTGAGCAAAGTCTTTGAATAGGGAATCCATGTTAATTTTATCTTCAGTTTTATAGTCTATACTATGATGACTATTACTAATAGCGTATCCTACAACATATGTCATAGAGAAAGGGTAATCTCCTTGTTCCATTAAATCTTTTCTAGAGAATTTATATAAAAGAGATATAGATTGGCTTAAGGTTTTGGTTACTAGGGGTATTCCGTATTGTATCGAAACATTAAACATAAGTTTTGTTGCTTTTAGATTTCCTTCAATTACTCCTAGGATTTTATCCTGAGTGTCTCTTATCCTATCGTCTATAACCCAGAATTTAACTGGTGATTCTATTCCTTCGGCAAAGGTTGATTTTATCAACACTTGTATAGTTGAAATATGTATGTATCCAAATTCACTTGGTGACTTATTAAGTGAACGTATTTTTTGAAGAATATGATTTTCATTTATTAATGGTAAGGAAAGTTTTCCTTGGGCTTCAGTTATTTCTATTGGGGTTTCCTGTATAAATTTTCCAAAATATATTAAATTTTTTCGTTGAAACATATTATGAAAAAATGAAGGTTTTCTAATTCCTTGTCCATCATTTATATTTAACTCCTTTTGTCTTATTTTACTTATTGTTTTAGGACTTATAACTATATCTTGGGAAAAACTCCCATATGCTTCAGAAACTTCTTTTGATTCTAATTGTTCTATCTCGTTAGAGATGTTTTCAATATTTTTTATTTCTAAGGTGTTCATATTTGAGATCTAAGTTGAGATTCAGAAAGTTTTATTCGTGGTATTCTTCGAACTGTATTTTGAAAAGTAATATCTATATGTTCTTGAGTAAGAACGAAGCTTTTTAAAGAATCTAGGAAATCCATTCCTAAAATTATCTCATATGGGGATTCATTATCTATATAGATTCGTGTACAAAGAGTAAGATTATTTTCTAATGTTATTTCTATCTTTCCTGTTTTTTCTATAGTTATTTCTTTTCCATTATATTTTACATATGTTTCAGCACTGGTTTTTCTTATATCTGTAGCTAGGTTTTCATGAACGTGAGACCATGTTGCTCCTGTATCTATAAGAATGGGTATCAAGTTATTTTTCATTATTCCTATTAAATGATATTGAAGAGATCTAGTGTTGAATGATGTGTTTACTTGTATATGTTGATATTCATGCAAATCATTCATTGTAAACAGATATTTAAAAATGTTTAAGATGTATGATGATATATGAAAATGTATGAAAGTATATAAGTATGTACCTGTTACAGAAGGTTACTCTGCAGAACTGGTTAGGTTCTAAGGTGGAGATGAGGTATGCTAACTCTCAATAGCACGATCAACATTCCGGAAGAGCAAAACTTTCATAAGAAAGATAAAGTTGAAAACTTATTTTATTGTCTCTTGCTTCAAACGATTACATATGATCTCTTTATATAGGCAGAGATCTTTGAAAATAGAGAGAAATACTATTACAAATAGAGAGAAATACTATTACATTTTTGAAAAGTAAAAGTATCGGGTAAAGGAGTGGTTCTCCTTTTGCCGACGTTTCTTTGCAGGACCTACATTGCGTTTTCTTCTATTATTGGTGATGAGTTATCACTTTCTTCATCACTGGTTTCGTAGGCATCTTTGTATTCTTTTTCGTCACTGCTGACGTCCTTTTTCTTGCAATATTTGCAAATATGGACCTCCAAATTTTTCATTTCTTCATGGAGTATCTTCCTTGTTTTTTCTGCCAGAGTTGATAGGTGGAATTCATCAACTCTAAGTATCTTCTGATGGTGCTCATAAACATATTCCCAATGGGATTCTCTCAGTGTTTTCTGAGACATCCCGTATATCAAATGATTTTTTCCCTTCATATTTATTCGAAAAGTCTTTGTTCTATACAGATCATGTATGAGATTGTGAATTTGTATAAGCTGCCAAGCGACTGCTTCTTCTTGTTGATTTGTATCGAGTTTTTCCACTGTTTCTATTGCTGGATATTCACCATTGCTAGTTACCAATTTAATTAACCCAAAACTTGGGGTAATTTCTTCTTCAAATGTTGGATATGTAAGATGGCATTTTACAACCACTTCTTTTTGCCCATTTTTTCCAACATTAATGAAATATTCTGAGATGCTTTTTCGAATGTTTCCTGGGAATTTCTGGAGCATTGCTGTATTTTGAAGGTACATTATATCTACTAAGCCATATACGAAGAACTGGTATGCCAAGATTGGATCTATTCCATTAACAAGGACGGCTTTTGGTCCATATCTATTTACTGGGTAGAACCTTTTTTCTCTGTCCTTGGAAGGATCATATTCTTCTAATTTCCTTAGGAGCTCGTTGAACTTATCTTTCTTTAGGGTATTTTGCTCCTCATTTTCCTTATCTTTTTCTTCTTTTGTTGGGATATGATCAAGGGGATTTTTGAGTGAGGGTATTTTTCCAAGAACAACCTTGGATGTCATGGGTTTCTCTGTTTCCATAAGAGCTTGTTTATAATGACTAAGCTCATATTGTGCCAAGGCTGTTTTGGCTTCTTCGAGTGTTTTGAAAGATTGGTGTAGACTTCCTTTTGTGATAAATGGCGCAATCTTACTCCATTCATCGTATATCCCTTTCATTGATCCATTGAACATGGTGTACCATTTCTTTTTGTCTGGGTTTTCAGCTTGTTTTTTGGCTTGTTCCATTTCGGGCAATATTTTTGGCATGGGTGTTTGGTATTGAATTGGTTTATCATTTTTTGTAAGAGGTGGTGGTGATGGAAGATTTGTTGTTTTTGTGTTTGTGGGTAATGGATCCACCACGTTTTGGCTGCTAAACTCTGATGGAAAAGGTATTTTTAGTGTAGTGCAAAGTGTTTGGAGACTAGATTCTAGTTCGTGTACCTTTCTAGCTGCTGCGGCTGCTGTTTCCGAAATGTATTTTTCTTTAGCTGCTGTAAAGTTTTGGATTTCTTTTCGAGCAAGTTGTTCTGTTTTCTTTTGCTCATTTTTGATGTCTTGTATCTGTTTACAGAAAATAGATATCATTGCTTCCATTCTCTTGTCAGGGTATCTGCAAGTACGTTGTCTTTTCCTGCGAGGTGTACGATATGAAAATTGTATCTTGTTAGCTCCAATTGCCAACGTATCAGTCTTCCTTGATTTGAACTATCTGTAATTTTTGTTTTACAGAAATATGTTAAATATTTAGAATCTGTGTGGACTTCGAATTCTCGTGGTAGCAATTCGATCTTCCATTTTTTCAAAGCATTGTATAATGCTAGTGTTTCTTTTTCATGAACTGTATAGTTCATTTGACATTGTGTAAAGGTGCCTGATACATATTTGCATAGGCGTATATATTTTTGTGCTTTTGTTGAAAGCGTATTTTTATGTCCATTGGACATATGTGGGAGAGTGTTGTACTCTATAGCCGGTATTGCTAGCATAACGGCGGCCCACGTATCTTTGGATGCATCCGTTTCGAGAATAATAAAATCATTTTCTTGCGGATTGTATAGTTGGGGTAGGTTTTTACACCGTCCCTTAATGGTTTTTACCATTAATGTATCTGCTTCAGACCAAGTCCATTGAATTTTGGTAGACAGTTTTTTCTGAAGCGTTTTTCTTTGTAAGGCAAGGTCTTTAAGATAGCCTTGATCGGAAATATAGTTTAGGCATCCTAAGAATCTTTGTATTTGTTTTCGATCTTCTAATTGATCTGGAAAAGAGTTTAATTTTTCTAAAACATTTGGTTGAATAACCATGTTTCCTTCTGAATCAAAAGTATTTCCAAGAAAATCAATTTTATTCTTACAAAGCTGAGCTTTTCTTTTTGAAAGGACTAAACCCTTTTCTTTGCATCTTATTAAGACAATTTTTAGTTTTTTCAAATGATCTTCTCTATCTTGATTACTAAAGATGATAATATCATCGATGTAAGCAAGACATATATTTTCTAAACCTTCAAGGTTTTTATCCATGAATCTTTGATAGATTCCTGGTGCTTGTTTAAGGCCAAAAGGCAAAACATTCCATTGAAAATGTTTTTGAGGTGGACATGTAAAAGCAGTTAATGGTTTGGTATTCTCATGTAACCTAATCTGCCAATAGCCAGATTTAGCATCTAGAGTACTAAACCATTTCTGTCCTTTTAATTTTGTTTTTATGAAGTCAATTCTTGGGAGCTTATAGGCATCACCAATGGTTGCTTCATTCATTTTTTTGTAATTTATAACCATTCTTCTTTGGCCACGTTTAATTTCATTGTGATTTTCAACGTAAAAAGCAGGTGCTGCATGTGGTGAATGACTTTCAGAAATAATTCCTTTTTCCAAAAGTTTTGAACATTCTTCTTTAAATTCGTTTATATCCCTTTGAGAATAGGGAATATTATTTTTCACATTTACTTCTTGTGAAGGATCCTTTAGTTTTATTTCTACTAACATGGTGTTAGTATTTTTAAAATCTAAGGGATTTTCACTGGAAGTGGATTCAAGTATTTCATCAATTTCTTTATCCAAGTTGGATGTATAAAGAGTAATCTGATAGACTAGTTCTGAAATTTTTTCTATCAGTTTTTTGGTATTCAAATCTTTTTCTATTGGAATAGAAATTTGTTGTTTTCTTTGTTTATACTTACTTCGAAAAGGTACAGTAAGTGATATGGTGGAAATATTTTGCACAAATGGTGCGTATAGCTTTAGGAAATTATTGCCTAAAATAAAAGGTAAACCTGTTTTGTGTTTATAAATGGTTGGGGCTGTAAAAGCAAAGTTCTGTATAAAAATAGTTTGCATTTTCACTACTTCCCAAATGTAGTAATGAGATGCATTTGCAATCATAACCCGTATGGGCGTTTTTAATCGTTCCCATTTGAAACAGTTTAACTTTGGCGAAGCAAGGCAGAGACTTGCTCCAGTATCAATTAAAGCATATATATAAGTATCATTGATACGTATTTTTATGAAGGTAGAATTCTGACTAGGCATTACTATTAGGATATTCTATCTCCTCATCTTCATCAGTTTCTGATATTAATTCATACCAATCTGTATCTGATTCATAATCAGAATCTTCTATTGGTTCTAATTCTTGTGTATAGGCAAACTGTAAAAGTCTAACCTGATGTTCTTTCTTATTTTGTTTCTTTGGGCACTCATTAGCATAGTGACCTTCTTCTTTACATAACCAACATGTACATTTCTTTTTTCCTTCAGGGCAGTATTTATTTCTTTTATTATTCTCCTTTTTATAGAATGGTTTTTTTCTAAAAAACCTGTGTTTATTTTTCCTAAAGTAAGGTTTATTTCCTTTTATCCAATGTCTATTTCGTTTTCTCCATATTTTCTTGTTATGCTTTTTCCTATATTCCTTTCTACAACCATATTGCTGAGGAAGGTAGTCTTCTGTACAACAGAGTTTGGTTAATGGTTTCATAGCTATAGATCGTTTCTTTTGTATACATTGTTCCGTTGTATATTTTCGAACTATGGTTCTAGCAGCTCCTATAGTTCTATGTGTTTCTGGAACTTCTTCCTTATATTTTTTCTGACATTCTACTCCTATGGGGTAAGGTAATTTAGCAAAGAATATATCGATAAATGGGGATTGTTCCGGTATAGGTATTTTAGTTAGATGTTCAATAAACTCACAGTAATAGTTTTCAAAATAGCACATATTACATATAGCCATGTTATGCAAATGTCGTTTTGATTCTTCCGTTTCATGTAATCCCATAAAGGTATTTTCTATTTGTAAATCTCCTATAAAATATGCATATATTGCCTTTGCAATTTTCTTGAACATGTGTAACTGTGTATCAGCATTGAAATTAGTTTGTACATCTTCATTCGTATAGTTTTGCAACATTCTTAAAACATTTCCAGTAGTTTTATGTAAAACGAATGTAAATATATCGAGAACAGAAGAGTTAGAGAACTCATCTGTTGTTTGTATAATCAGACCTATCTGGTTAGTCCAGTAAGTAAGCATTTCTTTTTCATTATCTACACAATCTAAATTAAGAATGTTCTCTTGGTTCATATTTCCATGTATTGGTTGCCATTTTGCAGGAACCTTTTTCCATGGGTTTCTACTACCTGGTCTACTTGGTATATAGCCTTGACTAAAAGGATAAAAATTTGATCCTAAAGCTGGTATATCTCCTGCATCAGCTCTATGTGGTGCAGAATATCCGTATCTATTTCTCTGATTACTAGATTCTGGTTGATCTTCTGTTTTTGGATTTCTAATATCTTCCATTCCTACGTATTCTTCATCTGTTTCAGATGGTGTATATTCAAAGATAACATCTTCATTCTCTTGATGTTGTATAGGATAAGCTTCTTCTATATCTATGTTTGAAGTAGTTTCTTTATTCATTAAGCTTAGCGAACTTAACATATGTCTAAGTTCTTCTAAAGTTTCTTCTATGGTTTTCGCCATATATATTCTAGTTTGTTAGGCATCTTAAACCCTTTTCTTGAGGATATTCTAAAATATTTTTCTAGATCTTGTTCAGTTAATCCCCGTGTTTGCTCTTTTTGATATATTATCATTTCAAGGTTTTCTATGGTCTTTTTCAGATTTTCTAAAGCATTTTCTTCCTTTGGTACTAATTCTAAGTTGTTTATTTGTTCTTTCAATTTATTTATTTCATAATTATTAGCATGTTTTTGATTATTATTTAATTGCGGATGAAAAATGTGAAATAAATTATTTACTTGTTCTAAAACCTTTTGAAGGTTTCGTATATCATCTGTTAATCTATCGATCTTTTCTTCTAATTTCATAGTTTATTTTCTATATAAACTTGTATCTATTTTTTCTTTTTAGACTGTCAGGGGGCTTCTTATGCAAATAGGGTTTATTTGGGAATATTGCACAAGGTCATTTTTACAATTTTGGTTTTTGGAAAGGTCATTCTTCACAATTACTCAAATTGAAAATTGAAATACTCCTGCTAGAAAGAGAGACGAAAATCGGAAATCAGAATGATTTCTACCACAACCTTAACCCTGTCGAAAATCCCACGCTCCCCATCACCGACTGTCACACCCCCGTCCGAACCTAAATCCAACTCTTCTTATCCAAACCTCTCCGAGCCTTCATCCCCTACTCAGCCACAGGCTCGGAGAATCAAGCCCAGCCCTCAGCTAAACCGTTGGTCCAGGGCCCGCGCAATTCGGTCCGGCCGCAAATTGGACCGTCCATTCCAACGACGTTCGGGTGAAATTAACGATCCTGATTCTCCTCGGTCGAGGGGTACTGTTGACAATAACGGCTTCGGTGGAAGTGCGCTACAGACAATCTCTCCTCCTAGTGAAGATGGGAGTGATGGAGAGTGTATAGCTGATTACGTGCCGGCTGGAGGGAAGTCGATATTTATGGTGTCCGATGGGACGGGGTGGACGGTGGAGCACTCCGTGAACGCGGCTTTGGGGCAGTTTGAGCATTGCTTGGTGGATCAGGTTTGCCCGGTTAATACCCACTTGTTTTCAGGGGTAAGTTTGTCATTTAAGTTTTTTTATTAGTTAATTTGTAAAACTCGTTAACTTGAGATGTCTCTAATTAGTGTATTGGTTATATTATTAAAATTTTAATTAGACGGATATTCTGTAAGATGAAAAGAGACTATGAGCTGAAGTGTCGTACATATAATGGTGCATTTAGTTTGTTAGGATCCTAATTGAAGGGCAGAAGACTTTGAACCTACATCGGTAATATTATGGAATGCTAATAATATGGGATGTATATATATGACCTTAGTCTTTCCTTTTCAATAGCTAGTTTTTGGGGTAAAGTTCTTCCAAGGTCCGAGCAAGTGGTATCAGAGCGAAGCGAACTATCACACACTGGTTAAACTTGGCCCGACACCAGTAATACTGGTTACTTACGTGGGGTTTATAAATCTTACTTATATATGTGTGATAACTTAATTGCTTTCTATGTGGGATTGAGATTCTTGTTATGCTTTCAGGATTTAAAGGATACTGTTTTTTGTTACCAATCTTTCGAGTTTTGAGTTGTACTTGTTGCAGCGTTCTATCCTTTCGTGCATCTCCCTTTTATTTGTTTTTAACTTATTACGGATGCTTAAGTAGTGAAGTAAAATCATGTAAATTTCTATAATACGAAAAGTAATTATTCTCTTTGATTGTAATGTTGATGCAATCCTGACTAGTAAATTCATCAGCAATAGTTGGATTTATTAGATTTATTTGCACAGCATTTTACTCCTATAATATTTATATGTAAGATAGGAATATTCATCTTCTGGTGTAAATACGCTGAAATTCAAATAACTTTAATTCCGACATTCTTGATTCGAATAACATGACGAATGCCCTTGTTCAAATTTATGTCACTGCACTGCCTGAGGACTTTTGTGAAACTAATTGGATTTTCATTTTTTATTCTCTAAGATTGATGATGTGGATCGCTTGATGGAGATCATTCAGCAAGCAGCCAAAGAGGGAGCAATGTTAGTATACACTCTAGCCGATCCTTCAGTAGCTGAAGCAGCAAAACAAGCATGCGAGCTTTGGAATGTAACATCCCTCGATGTACTTAGTCCTATAACCAAGTCTATCGCTTCACATATCGGTGTCTCGCCATCTGGCCTTTCTAGGTGGGCCCCAGGCCGACATAACTCGCTTGGGGAGGACTACTTCCGTAGAATCGAGGCAATTGAGTTCACTATAAAGCAAGATGATGGAGCATTGCCTGAAAATCTGCATAAAGCTGATATAATCCTTGCTGGTGTATCCCGAAGTGGAAAGACACCGTTATCAATTTATTTAGCACAAAAGGGATACAAAGTGGCTAACGTGCCAATTGTAATGAATGTTCAATTGCCTAAGGCTCTTTTTGAGGTTGACCCGGAAAAAGTATTTGCCTTGACTATAAATCAAGTTGTTTTACAAACTATTAGAAGGGCAAGAGCCAAGAGCTTGGGCTTTGATGATGATATGAAGAGCAGCTATTCGGAAATGGGCTATGTTAGAGAAGATTTGGAGTCTGCTGGTAGAATTTTTCAACAAAATCCCACCTGGCCTGTGATTGGTGAGCAGTGCTAATTTTACAAGTTCATAAAGGAAAAGTTTAATATAACCTTGATTTTATTTGAATTTGCTGGTTGGTTTTATTGCAGAGGTTACGGGAAAAGCAATTGAAGAAACAGCAGCAATTTTACTGAGATTGTACCATGACAGGAAGAATAGATGCTCGATGCCAAGAATTTCCAAACGTTACTGAATTAACGGGGAGAATATATATCTGTTCTCGATTAGGAATAAGAACGACCTTGGTCTGAATAAAGATAAGCCTATCTTGCATATATATACCAAGATTGTACTGAAGAAATGTGAATATTTCATGACATCCGAACTCCAGCGGTGTGCTATGTTTTTTATTTCCAAAATATTTATTAAAATATGAGCAGTAATTCTTAGTTCTTGCTTCTGGATAAATACCATTTTATCTTCTGCCTACCCACAAGATACGGGGAACAGTTCGGAGTGGGTCACCGAAAGAGAAGACACACATGAAGGGAAATAAAAAATGGGTGGGAAAAGGGACATTTTTTACTTCCTACATCTTGTAGTTGAGAATCTACTGTATCATCACAATCCAATAGAAGGTTGGTTAAACTGTCATCCCTTTTTAGCTAAAAGTTCTAATTCATTACTTTTTGTTCTTTGGTTTCCTGTCTCGTTCGATTAGCCAAAAAAGAATAAAAAGCTTCACGAATCATGATTAAAGAGTTTCAACTTTCAAGTCGTGAGTATGATTTGATTTGATTTAAAGCTTCTTGAAATTCCCTATTCGGGATTAACATTTAAATAATAAAGTGATAGATAAATAACAATTTTCTCTTAACAAAAAAACTCCCCTACTACAAGTTTACCAAATACACACCAAATTTACGATAAACCCCATCATCCTCGAAACTCTTAAACAAACTTGATCGTAAGAGGGCATGAGCTAGGAACATTTTCGGCTTTTCTAAGCCTTTTGTTTCATGTAGACAACTAGGTCCAATCCTAAATCTCATAAAACTCTTGCTGCAAATCGCCGTAAAGGACAAAGAACGTGAATAATTAAGATTCTCAAAATGTTCCCTTGTAATGTTCCTCTAATTATGGTGATATGATATATTTGCATGTTGTGATCAATTAATCAAGAGCAGTGCCATCCCCATTGAGTTTGCTCATGGATAAGGTGAAATAGATGAGCAAAATAGTCCCCATGCTTGACCTGCCACAGGAAACAAAGCAATTGTAAAGAATTCAATTACACATAATTATTAATGCATCAAATACAGTTAAAACTTACAGGGTAGCAAAGAAGAAAAGTATTCTTCTGGGATCAATAACCCATGAATTGGGAGAACGTCGGAAACTCATGAATGATCTCTTGCCACCTAGTTTGGTTTCTGCCGCGGTACTGCTACCATCTGTGATAGTGATTTGATGGATTTGGGGGACGACAGATTGGTCGGTGGACCCCAGCGCCACTACTATTGGCTTTTCAGGCGTGCTAATACTACCTCCATGTAAAGTAGCTGCAATTTTTATATCAAGTAAATTAAAGAATGCACATTGTTTAGCAGCAACAGCAATCTTGGTTTGTCATTTTAAGGCATGCATGTGCCGTCCAGTATCAATGTATGGCTAGAAAGTGGAAAACTTGAATGAATGAATGAATGAAAGCCAGTCTAAAAAGCTCACATCTATATATGCAGCAAACTAATTAATTAATTAATTATACTACTTATAAATAATTAAGTACTAAATATTCAGAAACAAAGCAACAACAGTGAAATCCCAGTTATAATTCACAAATGGTTTAAGTATGGAGATTGTGTTGATTTGTCAGAGATACTTTGCCCATGATTTAGCATGATGAATTCTTAATGAAATATTTTATTGAGTAGTTAGCATACTAATTAATTAGCAGTATTAATATATATATATCATTAGAAGCTTCATAATGACAAATTGAATTAATGTAGTAGGAGTATAAGATAACATGCATGTCAGTTGTTAACACGTGAACAAAATGACAAGGCCTGTATTTGGCCTTTACCACAGCTCATGTGGGCTGGGAAGAATGATATATATATGTAATTGGCGTGGCATTGTACCACAGCAAGACGCAGACAAAATGGGCAAACGTGCATACTTACAAAATTTAGTTTTCTAGTCTCTTTCTTAATTAAAATTCTTTGTCATATGGAAAGAATAATGTCAAGTGATGTTTGGGTTTTACTTTGGACCCCAACATATATAAGACAATGAACGGTGTTATAATTGGTGCATGTAGAAACGCTACCGACCTAAATGATGTTTACGGCTCCACATGGTAAACAAAGGAAGAAAATAAAATAGAACAAAGCATAGCATATAACCTCATTTATTCGTTTAAAAAATTGACATTAACTTTCTATTCACTTGTTATTCAATGAACTAATAAAAAAAGAAGGCAGATGTTCTTTTGCTTATAAAATAGGTAGAATTACTAAAATTACCCTGAGATTTAGTGTAATTACTCAAATGATCCCTAAAGTATTGGATTAATTACAATTATCCCCTTACAATATTAATCTCATAAGTTTGGATAACAAAAATACCCTCGGGCATGGTCTAAGAAACCACAAACCTCAAGAGTGGCAAACCAATTTCCGGTTTCTCCCAATTTCACCTATTTTTTTTCACCCATTGTTTTCACCTCAAAAGTTTTTTTTTTTCTTTTTGACATAGGCATGCGCCGTAAGAAATTAACACCGTAAAAGGGGTCATTGTAATGAATCTAAAACCCCATGAATAGTTTGTGTAATTTCTCAAACAGGAAGGGTGGACAACGTAATTACACTAAACCTAAGGGGTAATAATTTGATTAATTCTCCTTATTTTTAACACAAACAATTTTTGAAAAGTAGTGATTTTGCATTTCACTATAGAATAACATGAAGAAAAAAAAAACAATATTCCGAGACAATTAAGAAGAAAACTCAAGACTTTGAGATATATTTTTTTTTGTGGTTTTTCCCTCACAGTATTATAAGGAATGCAAAAAAAGAAAAAGAAAAAGGGAAGTGGTAACGGTTACCTCTTGGTGAAGTTATATGTATGGTGGCGTCTCTCTCATTGAGATTAGTTGCGTTGAATTTTCTATCGCCGCCTCTAATCATCGATCCTTTTCTTGAAAGGTTTCTCTGCAACTTTATAACAACCAACAGGCAACAAGCAGCATATTTTATGTTAACAAAAAGCGGATATTTATTTTCTCTTAATTAAGATAATTCAAAGAACAAGAAAAGTTATGAAAAGCAACAAAAAGAAACAGTTGAGGATCGATTAGCAAAACACCAATCTTAAAAGTCGACATTGGATTTAGACAATTATTATTACTTATACAAATAAAGTGCAACTCTGTGGATAAACATCTAATCCCGGCTAACTTATCATCATTACATCATTACAACGCTTTATATGATAAAATAACTAATTATTTAATAGTAAAAAAGAACTCATTTTGCAATACCGGAGAACATTGCAATTAGCAAATGGAAATATTTAATCTTTAAAGAAATTTCAAGTTTATAGAGACAAATTAAGAAACTTACTGTAATTCTTGAATTTGCATTGATGTCTTTCTCAATAAAGTGAGAAAAACGTTCCATATCCAACACAAAGCTATCAGATTTAGTGTTTGGAGTTTCCAATTTGTTTACATGATCAGTAACAGAAATGTTCTGAACCCCTTCTTTCTCCAATTCTACAGCTTGCCAAATTGAACTCAAATTATAATCAGAACTCATATTCTCCTGAAAATAATAAATCATAAATTAACTGCATATTGTATTGTGTGCACAATTCATCAATGAAAAGTAATTTAAGAAATGATAAACTTAGACTAGGCTTACCATCTCTGGATTTTGAGTCGTCATTTTCTTTGACCAACTCTATATATATATGTATATATATCAAGATATTTTAAGATAACGTTATTGAAATGCAGAAGAAGAAAAATGAAAAAGGAAAAGGATTGATGGTGGGAGTTGTTTGGTTGGTGTAACTATGTTGCGTATCGAATAAGGGAATTTACTTCACACTTTTCACCACCTGTTCCAAAATGACAAATCAAAAACAAACACACCTCGTTAAGTCAACTTTGTTTGCCCCAATGAATGACAAGAAACAGAAAAGCTTCATTTTGAAATTTGAAGGTAAGAATTTCAAACCTTAATTTGACACCAAAAAAACAGAGCTTTATTTCTTCCTCTTCAACAACAGTCAATCTTTTATTGTTTCATTTTTATTTCTTGAGAAAGAGATTTTGTAAATCATCGGTTGGTTGATTCGAGAGGAAGAAAAAATTGAGGGGAAGTTTGAGTTTGCAGAGAAAAGATGATTGGAGAAGTTAAGTTGGTATTATATACAGGAGTCGTTATCTGTCATTATTGTGAAGCTGTCCCTTAATGTGCTTATATGCACCAAAAATATATACATTATTCTGAAGCTGTATGATTAGTTTTAGGATTATCTTAATAAATAATTTATTAGCTAGCTTCTTGTAAATTTCGGTGCACCATATATATTAATATGTTTGGCTCAACCATAAATCAAATACATTTGAATATGGCATGCGATTGATAACAAATCTCAACTTATACTTGTTATGAGAATTTTTTATTCGACTAAAATACTTATGGACTAATTAAAGTCGGTATGAGCAAAAATTATTTTGGTTGTGCATATGATGTATCAAAGAAAAAAAAAAGTCATGACATAGTAATATATTTTAGTAAGAGTTGTTGAAGAAAAGGAATAATGAAAAAATGGGTAAATTTTATATCCCATTCTGGTAGGGGTGGGATCGGGACGGGAATTCGGGATTTCGGGTAATTCGGGTTTTGATTTTTACTACCCGAATTCCATTTGAATTGACTTGGTCTCGGTATCTCGGTTTCCCGATAAATATCGGGTTTTTGGGATCGGGATTCGGGTTTCCCGAAAATAGTAATTTTAAACTCCTATATGGTAGAAATAACACACTTTTCTTTATTTTTCTCCTTCATAGCATTATATTTTTCTTTATGGTCATGAATTATTAATTTCAAGACCATGGGGTAAGTGATGAGGTTTGGGTTTGGAGTAAGAGATTGATTGAAAGGGTAATTTATTTTGTATAATAAGAAATTCGGGATTCGGTTTTCCCAATCGGGTGTGAAATATTTCCCGAATACCGTCCCGATTTAGTTTGTCGGGTTTTCGGGTTTCCCGAAACCCAAAAATCAACCATACTTCCCGTCCCAAACTACAAAATCCCGACCGGGACGGGACGGGTTCCCGAAACCCGATACCGAATGCCCACCCCTACATTCTGGTGTTATGTGATGGATTCAACTTACAAGTATATAGTATAAATTCACACAAATCCTAAATTTGAATATCAATAGATATGTATATGACACACGTTCACGTGATAAGTCCGCACTACAAATGTATGTATGGATCGACATAATATTAATTTGAACACTTATTAATAGATTTACATGTCTTACCAGACAAACCCTACATTTGTGAGGTACTAGGTGAATTTTAAAATTGGGACACTATGTCATGAAAAAAATTACTATAAATTTTTCATTTTCATCATTTTTAGATACTTAAATATTAATATTCTAGTTTTGCAAACGCATTTTTTATGTTTCACTTAATTTATGTTGTGACTTGTGAGTAGTTGAATACATTATGCTTTTGTTAATTTTAACTATAAAAAAACTTCTTTTTGCGTAAACATGCTACTCTTACAATATTATGAATATTATTGTATAATAAGTTCGCTTTACAAGAGTGTGATTCTTGTCTTTCCAAATCAACAAATAACTCTATAATCGATGGATGAAATTTATTACTATTCTTAAAAACGATACTACCTAATTGGTTCATAAATCAATGAAAATCGTAAATAACTTTGCTTAAACTTGAAAATCAAATTAAAATATTCAACTCGCTTTTTCTAATCAGTTCAATTTATTATTCATATCAAATCAATATACGTCGTTTAATATTTGAAACTCAATTCGAACTTTGACTTGTAAATTAAGAATCATAAAAAAAAAATACGTAAATATATCAAATTAGATAAAAAAAAGTCAAACTTTAGCAGTGTATTCTAGTCTGCTCGTCTACAGTTTTAATTTTGTTATAGTGTCCAGGTTAACTAAAAACAGTACTGTATCTGTATGTATAAAGTTTTGGAGCCTTCGACAGGGGGAGGAGCCTATACGCGGGACGCTGTGTGGCACAAATTTTGCGGTGTATATGGTACGTACTATAAATAATGTATGCATTCTGTATTTATATGTGAAAACAAAATTGAAAGAATACAAAATACTATACTTCATCATCGCTTAAACAGGGACCACTGTTCTTTCTCGATTAAAAATAGCCCGTGTATCTTGCTGTAATGCGACAGGGTGCGCCATTGCCATCTCTAATTAACTTTTCCTCTTTTTAATATTTATTTATTATTTGTTTTTTTATCACGCAATTAATTGCTCATATATCATTTGGAATATTGTTTTCATTTACTTTTTAATTGTACATTATTATTCCTAAGTTGTTAATTTTGAGAAGATATTTTTAATTTACTATAAATTAATATGCATGAAAATTACATGTCAAATGGTTGACTTTCATGCTAATGAGTAATTAGCTCCAATTGTATATATATACCACTACCACATGCAGTAGAAGTCAACTCAATTGTTTTAGCCACATATGTGAATTATATAAACTCAAATGATTAATTTAATCATTAACATATTAATTTAATTAGGAGTTCAACTTGAATGTTCTCATGTTCATATCATACTGCTCTACCTAGTTGATCCCTTTAATGTAGGGGAAACATAAAAAAAAACAGAAAGTTGACAATTGTATAGGCAAATGATCTTTATTGTTTCATTTTCAAGTGTCTGGTCCACGTAGACAATTAATGTAGCCCAGATAAGCCCAAACGGATGCTGGAGAAGTGGACATGTAGTTCTGTTTAAATGGGCTTCTACTAACTTAGTGAATAAACCATCAGAACTTCAGCGGGCCTTTAATTGGGCCTCTAAATGGACTTATAACCGCTCTATGACGAAATCAAACCAGAAACATTAACCCCACAAAGATTTTCTCCAAAAAGAAAAAAAAAAAAAAGAAAAAGAAAAGCGCCCACAAAGATCAATACAAATGCTACATTATAATAAAATCATAAATCCATTAGTTATTCAATATTATATGCATGCTAAATGTAAAATATATCACGGGATATTTGTAACTCTTGCCCGAAATGAACATCTGTTTTAATGAAATATAAAGTATTAAAAATTTTGTAATCCAATGCGGGACAAATTCCCCAAGATCGATCCAGTTATTTTAAAAATACTAACATGTACACTTAACAGAACATATATATTCCACTTGTATACTTATCGTATACAAGTCAAACTAGTATCATATACCTTCTAAAAAGACATTTCTTTTATCGGATGTAGAATATTTACTATAAAACATGCATTTTCTAAATATCACCACCAATCCAGCAATCGTAATACCTAAGCAACTTCTTTGCACATGAAAGGATGAATCCAACAACAAAAAACAAAAAGCCAAGCTAGCTAGATTATTCCTTTCTTTAGCAAAATACTCAAACATTCTTCTAATTAATTACATGCCCTTTTCTCCCATGACATAACTAATATTTATTGAACAATCATCCTTTGCATATTCATCACATTAACCCTCAACACTCTCCCATCAATCAACCGGAAAAATGTGGTCTGAAGATCGAATCCCAGTTCAACATGCGGCGGAAAACCGCCCCTTGAAGCGTCACCACACCGCTCGTTACTACGCCCACCGAGTAAAAGAAAGCCTCACCACTCGAGTTTCAAAGCTTATATGTGCCATTTTTTTAGGCCTCCTATTTTTCTTGGGCATAATCACTTTCATCCTATGGCTCAGCCTACGGCCACATAGGCCCCGGATACACGTCCATGATTTCTCGATCCCGGCCTTAGCCCAAGGTGCCGGGTTCGAAAACGCCCTTATAATCTACAATGCCACGGCTCGTAATTCGAATCAAAACATTGGTGTTTATTATGATACTATGCAGGTTGCAGTTTTTTATCAGGACGTAATTATAGGTGGTTCGCCTGTGTTGTTTTCGTTTTTTCAAGAACCGAAGAATACTACGATAATTGCGGGGCAGCTTAGTGGGGCCACGTTGACGGTGACTAGTCAGAGGTGGCAGCAGTTTATGGCGGATCGGGCGAGGGGTGAGGTGGTTTTCCGGCTTGAAATTACAGCTAATATTCGGTTCAAGATATGGACATGGGATAGTAAGCGTCATAGGATGCATGCTAATTGTCCGGTTGGAGTTGGACCGGACGGTTTGCTCTTGCCGAGTTATAGAGTTAGGAGGTGTCCGGTTTACTTCAACTAATAATAGTAATATATATGTCTACAATTATTTCTTTGTAATGGGAGCTGTCATTTGAATAACGTATCCTTTTTCTTTTTAGTTGGAGATTCTTTGGTACTCAATGTATTGATATTTAATTTACTAAAGTGTTTTCTGAAAGGGTGGTGTCCATTGTTCAGTTCATGTGGTTCGTATATATTTTCGGGAGTGAAGGAATAATTGTATCTTAATTTTTTTTACGAATTTGTAGCTGTATTTTGTAAAATTAATATTGTAGCTGGTTAAATGTTATTGTGACAAATAATAAATTATTGAAATAGATTTGAGGTTAGTCATGATTAAAATAAATTAGAGTTATTTTTAATGGTTGTATGATTAAAAAATAAGTCATAATTACCCTCCTCTAAATCATTTTGGTATCGGAAACATCCTTGAACAAAGAGTGAAGGGGTATTACTGAGTTTTGGTTTGCTGCCTCAAGTAACAACCTTATCTTGATTATGTTAGTTTGAGTCACGATCTATGTTCAGCTGCAGCCTAAAAACTTTATCTAATTGCATGGCAGTAAAAGAGTCCACTCCTTTTTACCACTTTTGCTTTAGGGATTATCTCTAATTCAATCTTAATTTTGCGAATTTGAAAGGTTCAAGGCCCGTTTGACTAAATTCTTCAAAGCCTGGGTTTTCTGAATTGAAGATGTTTTCCAAGAGAATTGATTATGAGAAATACATCTATGATTACGAAAACAAATCTAGAGCAATAATCATTCCTTGAAATTGCTTTTGCTGGGCTTAATCTATTTTAGTAGTTATGGGTTATCATGGAAATAAAATTGGTTCGAGAGTTTTCGACGAAACTTTACACCTCATTTGGAGAATGGTTCTAATAGGATATTGAGATGGTAAAATAGTAATAAAATAGTTTGAAAATTTGACATATGATTTGAATTGAAATTTTGATTATTAGAGCTTGAGCGAGAGAAAAATATTTGATAAATATCAAATTAATAACTTCGTATAGGTAAAATATATTAAATCAATAACTTTATAATTTTTAATAAATGTCAAAAGCAGGACATATATCAAATCAATTACTTTATAATTTTTAAGTAGGCGGATCACTACTTGAACTAAAAAATTGACCTGGTTTATATAGGCCCAAACAGAGAAGGACCATTTTCTAAATAGTCCTATGATGGATTCCAGTTCCACACGACCCAATTAGGTAGCATTGCTCAAACATTCTGAATACGTCCGACAATGTTGTCCTCGTCCACAATCATCGATTTTTGGGACAGTTGAGTTTCATATTTATCTGCCCAGTTTGCATACTCTGCCTTTTTAGGCATTCAAGCGGTGCAAAAAGTATTTCCTTTTAGCTATTTTGGTCTTTCATCTAGCTGGCTTATTAAAAAGTTGTTAATATCCATCCTCTCTTCATCTCCAAAATATCTCAAGAATCAATTTTTCCCTCATCTGCTAAATTAATATCAATCCTTCTTCATTAAGGAAATGCTTTCTTAGTCTGTCCAGCGTTGTATACACTTTCTACTTGTTTTAAAATCACAAACTTTTCAGAAATTTTTCTTAGTCTGATTAAAGCTTCTTATTAAGAGCACAAGCCTTTCCAACTTCCACTCCTATTTCCCCTTCAAATTCATGTGTCTTTTCACCTTCCTCAAACATTGTATTTAAACTCCAGATAATTTTTTACCCTTTCCACAACTCTAAAAATGGGTAGACGAAGAAGATTTGATGAAGATTTTGGAATTTACTGCTGGTTCTTTTGTGTGGTAACTATTCTAAGCTTGCTAGGTGTGGTTGCATGGCTGAGTTTAATCCCAAGAAATCCACGTTTCAGAATTTCTAATGTAAACTTTCCTTCTCTGAATCCCGGGAATATTTCGACTAATCACAATGTATCAGTCCCAAACAACTCCTTACTATTCGGCCTGGAAATCTACAATCCAAACAAGCGTATGGGGATTTATTACAACAGCATTAGCTTGCAGTTGTACAAGGCTGGTGGTGTGATTGGGAAAAATTCTACCCCAGGTTTTTATCAGGGGTACAAGGATACTACTCTAGTCAAGTTATTGATACGTAACAATCAAGAATTTTGGCAGGAGATGAGGGGAGGGGGAGTAGAGTTCACGATTCGAGTGGAAACTGCAGTTAGGTTTCGGATTATTAAATGGAAGACAAAGATGCGAC
>JAYDYQ010000930.1:0-41384 GCA_034814905.1 Penstemon davidsonii | reverse complement strand
GAAAAGACCAAATTTCGGGACAACAAAGAAAGCAAAAAGGCCCGGACTCATACTTGATCCGGACGGGGTCCTATTCGATTATTGGCCACCTTAAAAGGGAAGTATCAAAGTCGAGCTAATGACTTAAAACTAAGCGCTTCTTGGGAGGCAACCCGAGTTTTCAATTTTCTTTCTTGTTTTTTTTTGTGTTTTGTGTCTTGTTGCGTGTTTAGCTTTTTGGTGTTTGTTTTGTGTGCAGATACATCGATGGTCTGGAGAATATTAAAAATATGACGAAGAGAATGACACATCAAGGTGGAGGGTAACACGAATGAAAAATTTCCAGTAGCTTCAGGCCATGGCTCAAATGGATTCAAGCCATGGCCTAATTTCTTGAACAAACAAAAGTGGGAATTTCCAGCAGCTTCAGGCCATGGCTCAAATGGATTCAAGCCATGGCCTCATTTTCGGGAAAATAAAAAAAAAAAAAAAATTGTTGGACAGAGCATGATCCGCCCCCGCGGAAAGAATTTTTCGCCCCAGCGAAAATTGATTGGCCTTAATATGGAGCTAATTTTCAGAACTCACTTCGCCCCAGCGCAAAAATACTCCGCCCCCGCGAGGTTACCTCTGGAATTATAGCTAATTTTCAGAACTCACTTCGCCCCAACACAAAATTACTCCGCCCCAGCAACAGTCTCAAACCCTAAGTTCATAAAATACCACACACCTCTCCTCTCCAAACACTTTCTTCTATTTTCCTATTACCCAAACACAACCATCCACCGAAACTCTAGCCGAACCACCACCACCACCACCAGCTGAAGCGCCACCAATTTGCCATCTTCCTCAACATTATATCTCCAATTTCACCTCTATTAATGTTGGTTTGGTTGGTTCCGAAACTATGGCTCGAAAGTAATATTTGCAAAAATCGGGGATTTTGACTGAATTTCAATATGTCAGAGTCGAACCCCGTCACAGAGAAGAGCTACAAGTAATGGGAGCTCACTTCAGTCAGGGGCGTTTTCTTTCTCCAATTCTCCTTTACATTGATGTATTCTGTTTTTGTTTGTTTGTCCTGTTGACCTCTTTTTGCCTCTTTGTGTCGCAGTGGGGACACTGCTTAGTTTAAGTTTGGGGGCGAGGTCGCATTTACGATGTGCATGCTAGGTCAACTTAGACTAATTTTTTTTTTGAAATTTTATGAATTTTTGATTGTTTTTCCTGCAATATTCTAAGCACTAATGCATAATCGAGGATTTAGGATGAAGTTAGTGAATTATAGTCTAGAATAGAGCTTAAGAAATCCTTTCTTGCCTATCTGATCTCTAGATTCGAAGGTTAAAATGCTAAGGGTCTAAGTGATAGTTTTGCCTAAGTTTGGGGGAAAGGATAACTTTAACAAGAACCAAATGAAGCAAATAATTGAAAAACTATAAGTTAATTCAAAGAAAATAACCTCACTTGTATGAGACCTGAAAGACCTCATCGCTTGAGACTTATACTTGCACTCCTCTAACTTGACTGCAATAAGTTGAACGATATATGGGTGCATCGAATTAATTATTCTGCACTCCTCTATATTGACCGCCTCTTTAGAACGAGTTATGAGTGTGAGTGGTGCTAAACATACTTAAGTTGTGCTAAACAAAGAAACAAATGCTAAGTGAAAGTTCAAACCTAAAGGATTCCATAACTTCGACTGAAAGCTTTGCTAGAACTTAGTAATTGGTACGATAACCTAAGAAAATAGAGAATTTGTTTGGCAATTTAGGAATTCATGCAATTAGGTTCAGTGATTTCAAAACTATAGTGATCTAGGTGATTCCGACATTCTCGTTTTATGCATACACACACACACACGCAGGAACTACTTGATAGAATGCATAACGTTTTGAAATTGATGGTTAGTAGTTTGACTTGGGATGCATGATTGTAAATGTTCGTGTCGTTGTCTGAGTTTTTGTCATTACTCGAGGACGAGCAATAGTTTAAGTTTGGGGGTGTGATAACTCTGTGAAAACAGTGTTATCAAGTCTATTTCCTTTACTCATTCGATTACTTTTATTAGAGTTTTGGTAGAATCTTAGGCAATTTTAGTTAGTTTTGCGTTTTGTTCGTTCGAGTCATTGGTTTGATTGTTTTGTGCATGAATTGAGATATTTTCTTATATATTGTGTTCGATTTGTAGGCCTAGGCTAATTTTGATCTAAGGACATGATTGGAAGTGAAGAACAATGAATTAAAGATCAAATGAAGTCAAGTAGTGCAAGAACGGAAAAAGGAAAAAGCTGTCAGAAATGTTGCTGTGCACTCCGAGGACCATAACTCTTTCAAGGAAGCTCCAATGAAGTTGAATTTTGAGTATAATGTAGAGGAATGAGTTAGCTACAACACAGACTTTACGGATCTTGATTTGGAGTTCCGAGCTGAAAGTTATGCCACTTGCAAAACTGTTGCGCAAAGCTGACGCGATTTTCAGCGGGATTTTAAGAGAAAACTTGGGCCCAAAGTCTCCTACTAGGCCTCAACTTGGTAGATCTATTTAAGGACTCCTAGGTCACGAAATTACATATCTTTGATCAGCTTTCAACTCACTTTTCTCATAGAATACACCTAGGACATCAAAGATCTACTTGGAGAAAGATTGAAGAAGAAAAGAGAGAAGTCCTGAAGATCACCCAAGCAAGAAGAACACAATATTGAAGATCTTCATCTCGAATTCATCGTTTTGTCTATAAAACCACATGAACTCAGATTTGTTTTTCTTTATTATTTTTCTTCGTATATTTATCATGAACTAATTCTTTAGGATCTAGGGTATTTATGAAACTATATTACTTTGATTATTTTTATTGGATTATTCGTAGTTAGGGGCAATTCTTGTGTTTGATTCAATTTCGTTCTCTATGCTTGCAACTTGATTGATCACCTAGTTGTTAGATTTAATATTATTTTTGAACTTGGAAAAGGGAAATTGGGATTAAATAGAAATTGAATAGTAAACGACCCTTAGGATAGGAATATACTTAAGGCGTTTATACCCGTTACATGAGGTTTGTGTTTAATGCTTTGTTTTATTTACGAATCACCTAGGAATAGAGTCGATTTGGATAATACATTAGTTCTTACGTAATTCGGAAGATACGTAGGAAAATACTTGAATCCTCGGGTAGCACTCTTGTCACCACAATAACTACGAAAATCTCAATTGACCAATTGATAGATAACATAGTGGATTATAACCCTAGGTTTCTCTTCTCGTTATTCGAACTCAATCCAAGTACTTTAGATAGTTAGCTAATTTAGTTAATCTAGTTGAAAACCCGAAATAACATATTTGAATTTGGAATCATATTAAAAGTAAATTAGGAATTGAAATTGGTAGATATTTAGTCAAGTCCCTGTGGAGACGATACTCTTATACTTACTCTTTATTACTTGTTCGATACGTGCACTTGCGTTTATTTGCGTGTGTAAATTCCGCAACAGAAGGTGAGGCTGGAAGCCATTGAGGTGCAAGAGCATTAGCTTTGAAGTGCTCGAGGACTGGATATTATTGGCCTACTTTGATTTCGGATTCTATCGATTACGTCAAGAAATGCCATCATTGTCAAATTCATTCAAATTTGATTCATCAGCCCGCCGAACAGCTGCACTCTATTCCGATCTGCTGGCCATTCGATAAATAGGGAATCGATATCGTGGGACCTTTCCCAACAGCTAGGTCAAGAAAAAACTATGTCTTGGTGGCTGTTAAATACTTCAGTAAATGGGTGGAATGCATCGCACTAACCAAGATTACTCAGTTCCAGGTTATAAATTTTCTCTGGAAGTATATTGTTTGCAGGTTCGGGATACCGAGGGTCTTGATCTCCGACAACGGAACTCAGTTTGCGGGAAAGCATATTTTGGAGTGGTGCGAGAAATTTGGGATCCAGCAGAATTTCACCTCGGTCGGGCATCCTCAAGCCAACGGGCAGACCGAAGTCACCAACATGGAAATTGTCCGATCACTCGAAAAGCGTTTGGCCGAGGCAAAGGGCAAATGGTTAGACGAGCTTCCGGGAGTCATTTGGGCGAATAGAACCTCAGTGAAATCTGCTACTGGAGAAACTCCTTTCTCGTTGGTGTACGGCTCGGAGGCTGTCATATCGATCGAGACGTTGGTGCCGTCACCAAGGGTTGAATCTTATGATCCGGACCAAAACCAGGTGTTGCGGGAGATGGACGTCGATCATGCGGATGGCAAACGTGACCGAGCGTGCATAAAAATCCAAGCCACCAAATCCAGCATGGAAAGAGCTTATGACAAAAAAGTCAGAATAAGAACATTTAAAGTTGGGGATTTGGTCCTCAAAAAAGTGGAGGTATCAAAGCACGTCGGAAAGCTTCAACCGAACTGGGATGGCCCTTATGTCGTGCAGGAGGTCGGAAAGAAGGGATCCTATAAAATTGCTCACCTTAGCGGTGAAACTTTGCCAACAACTTGGAATGCAGTTAACCTGAGGAAGTACTATGGAAGATATTTTTAATCAATTTTTTTTTTCTTGTAATTTCCTGTTTTCGCAAGTGTAAGCACAATCAATGAAGTTACCTTTTAAGTTCCAACTGTATTCCGAGTACCATGATGAAGAAAGAGCAAAAATGTCTCGACTGAGGGTGAAAGTTGTTGCTACGCCCCTCAGCTCGGTTAAAGACGCTCGTGTAAAAAAAAAAAAAAAAAAAAAAAAAAAATATCTTGACTGAGGGTGAAAGCTATTGCTATGCCCCTCACCTCGATAAAAGACTTGCTCAAAAAAGAAAAATGTCTCGACTGAGGGTGAAAGCCGTTGCTATGCCCCTCAGCTCGGAAAAAGACTTGCTCAAAAAAGAAAAATGTCTCGACTGAGGGTGAAAGCTGTTGCTATGCCCCTCACCTCGATAAAAGACTTGCTCAAAAAAGCAAAATGTCTCGACTGAGGGTGAAAGCTGTTGCTATGCCCCTCACCTCGATAAAAGACTTGCTCAAAAAAGCAAAAAGTCTCGACTGAGGGTGAAAGCTGTTGCTATGCCCCTCAGCTCGGAAAAAGACTTGCTCAAAAAAGCAAAATGTCTCGACTGAGGGTGAAAGTCGTTGCTATGCCCCTCAGCTCGGAAAAAGACTTGCTCAAAAAAGCAAAATGTCTCGACTGAGGGTGAAAGCCGTTGCTATGCCCCTCAGCTCGATAAAGACTTGCTCAAAAAAAAAAAAAAAAGATGTCTCGACTGAGGGTTAAAGTTGTTGCTATGCCCCTCAGCTCGATAAAGGCTTGCTCAAAAAACAACGTAAAATGTCTCGACTGAGGGTGAAAGCTGTTGCTATGCCCCTCAGCTCGATAAAGACTTACTCAAAAAGCAAAATGTCTCGACTGAGGGTGAAAGCTGTTGCTATGCCCCTCAGCTCGATAAAGACTTGCGCGAATAAAACACGACTATCTAGCTTGGAGAAAAAGACTTGAATGATAAAGTTTGTCAGAATTATTTACCGTCGGACAAAATCAAAAGCTACTCGAAATTATATAATTAGGTAGCTCTGCTCGAGATATGAAGATTTTTGGAAGACCCCATATTCTTTGGAATTCCTTCTCAAGATGGTTTATTATTTTCTAAGATTTCATTCTGATCGAAGTAAACCTCTCGGACTATTAAACTTCGCGTTCAGGTTTCTAAAGTTTCATCGGATTATCAGTTCGTCATCGAGTTGGATGTTGCGAGCAAGAATAATAAAAAAGACGATCGAAAAGAAAGATAAATTGCAAATGTTCAAGTTGAAAAATAAAACTCTTATTTATAAATTCCGAGCAAGATACAAGGGATCAACGAAATACAAGAAACTACAGCTTTATTGATATTCATTCGAACAGAGTACAAAGGTATTGAGTACATTTGTAAATAAAGTCCTAATACAACTACTGTGCCCTATCTGTGGTCTTCGAGCATCCTTTAGTGTTGTCGACCACGAGCAGAGGGGAGCATCTGATGAGTGCACAACAGTTTGTGTGACAGATCAGATGTCCAGTAGACTTGTAAAGTGATCGAGCTGTATATGTTTATCGTCTGATGATATCTGGTTTTGAAGTTAGACAATATGGATTGCAGACCACCTTTTCTGCTTATCTCCATACAGTCCCCAGCCTTCTTGCCACCAGCCGAGCCCGATCACTTCCCCGAGTTGGCGTCTAAGGTTGAAATTCCTCATTTTAAGATCCGAAATTTCAACCTAGAGAGGCCGGTCAACATTTTATGATCCGACAGCTCGACCCAAAGTTACCATTCTTCAAGAAAGAAAGGAAGAAATTGGTACTCGAGGTCAAACTTCCTTTTAATTATCTGACCAGCTTTCCGCCCTCGGGGATACCCCTCGAAATCCGCTATGGTAACCCTGCCCAAAATACCCGAGCAAGGGTCGGTCACATGTTGGTATTTCGAGGGGAGATCCCATTTTCAGGGATCAGGGACCCATCGATCATCGAGGGACCCCTTTTTTCCAATTCCACCCATACCAAAGAAGTATATATTTTGTTTGTGAGGTCGGAAGTATGTTCGAAGCCGGATCTTGAAAGTTTGAACAGGAAGAAGGAAGGAACCGAGCTTAGTCCTCGGATGAAACATTTTAACAGTGTAAAGTAAAAATTATCAGCTGAGTAAAAGGCCCTTTATATAGTGAAGAAAGTTTAGATCGACGGTCATTAATCAACGGGATCAACGGCCCAGATTACAGCATTTATCACAGGTGACCGTTCCGCTTCCCGAGGGTTAGGTACTGTTTGGCCAGAATTTCCTTGGAACTTAGCTAAAAAAATGGGAATACTATGACTCGGTCAGAAATCTGGTCCTGAAAACTTTCACCTTTTACTACCAGGTCGGAAATTCGATCACCCTCGGCTCGAGTATAATTTATTTCTACGATAAGAAAACAACTTGAATATAAAGAAATTCAAAGTCTTTTATTCCAATGCGAACAATGTTACAAGAAAGGGAAAACATAAAATTACAACATTTGGTCAAGCAGAAAGGAATAAAGTTACAAGCAAAGGAAAAAGTCTCTAAATCAACTTGTTCTCAGACAAGATTTTGCGGAGCTCGACGCTGCGGGCCTCGTACCCCGCATCATAACCTTTCTTGTACGCCTCTTGCTCCCGCAGCTCGTCATTTTTCTTCTCCTGCTCGACAATGGACTTCAGCTTGTCCAGCTCTTTGCTCAACTCCTCGTGGACTTGGCTCTCTTTCAGCCTCACAACTTTCTCCGTCTCAGAAGCGAGTTTCAGCTCGATAGCTCTAGCTTCATCAAGAGATTTCGCAGCACGCTGCTCGGCTTCTAGCTCGACCTGCAACCCGAGGTTGAAAAGATGCTGCCCAACCTACATGCACAAAAAAGTCAAAAAAAAAATATATATATATATATATATAGTGAATATATAAGACTCACTTGTGTAAGCAGATCTGAGCTCGATTGCACTAGTTCTCGAGCACTCTTCCCTCTCAACCGCTCCTGTTCGGCCAACTGAATACTGCTCAGAGTTATGTCCCAACTACTCGGGGCAACCTCTCCAGCCGCTGCCTTACTCTTCATCTCCCTAAAAATTGCACTGAGTGTGCGAGTAACATCGGAGACAGAGCTGTAGACCTCAGGATTCTTACCCAATAGAGGAGACTCTTTCTTATCGGCAGATGGGTCATTTATTTTGACCTTTTTACTTGGAGGCTCGATTACAACGCTCTTAGTAGCCTCCAGAGCCAAAATACTTCCACCTAATGCTTTGTTTTCCCTAGCCATTTGGATTAAGGCTGGGGTTGGAATCAGATCATCTACGTGCGGCCGTTTGTTCGAAGTGAGCTCGGAGCCACCAGATATGACTTGCTGCATTTCCCCCTCAGAACTGTTCTTCGACCTGGAAGGGGAGTCCGCAATTTGTATAACAGGCCCTTTCTCGGATTGAGTGGACGCGGAGTTAGACGATGGGTTGGCCTCAGTTTTTCCAAGATCACCTTAGGAGCCTCTGATCGTTTGGACCCTGGATTTGAGGGAGAATCGATCTTATTTTTGCCACGATCGGCCTTAGAAACTTTCGATGCCTCTGTGGAGGACTTAGAATATTTGGTTTTGGACTTGGAAGCTTTTTCCTTCCTGGTTTTGAACATTTGATTTGGGTCAAGTTTGGAATTCACTAACCCCTCCATGATCGGATTTTTAGTAAAGAGAAAGGCTCGATTTATTTTATCGATCTAAGAGCTCCGACGTGCGAACTTATGATTTCAATGATACAAATCTCAAGTCTTCTCCCCTATTTATAAGAAAGAGAAACGTTGCCTATTGGGGACCCAACAGTCGCGAATTTCAAGTTTTTCCGTGCTATATTACGAAGATCGATCGTCTTAATATCTTACCTATTAAGGAAGTCTACTTTAACTGGTGTTGCATAACTCGATATCGACGTTCTTTTTCGAGCACCTTACAGCTTACAAAGATTATTGTCTAGTTGAGTTGTATTATGAATTCTGACAAATTTTAAGCATCTGGACTCGGTAAATATTGCCAACAAAGAAAGAAGATTTTATAGATGATCGAGAATATTACATTACAGATGAAGGAAAATCCTATAATCTATTACAAGAAATCCTTCTAACGGTTTTGTTCCTTCTCATTGTCCTCACTCTCAGAGTCGTCTTCGACGTCGACGTTTTTGTCCCCAGAAGCCTCTCGGTCATCCCTGTCTTCAGAAGTATCTTGATCTTCCTCGTCTCCAAAACTATCTTGGCCGTCTTCATCCCCAGAACTATCGGAACTTGAGCTCGAGCTGGACGTTTCCAATTCCAGCATGTCAGGATTTGGCATTGGAACTCCGAACTCTCTCACGAAAGGAGCGAACTCGTGTGTTTCCCAATCTGTGGAGCTCGAGGATGAAACTCGATAGTTTTCTCCGTCCATATTCTTGAAGATGTCCATGTGCTTCAAGTACTCATCTATGTTGTTAGGGATGACCTTCGCAGAGATCAACTGTCGAACGCCTTTGTAAAAGGAAGTCTGAAGAATTTCACCGACCCTTTTCCGAGCTATGGCATCTAGTGCGGGTGATTCCAGAAACTCTCTTATCGAGCTTAGGCGTGAGTCTTCCTTACCACGCTGATAAGACAACTCCGAATCGGCCTTGGTCTGCGCGAGTTCTTCTTCTAGTTTCTTGACCTTTTTCTCGAGAAGGCTTTTCTCCGCGACGACCTTCACCAAGCTCTCCTCGACCGCCGGGGTATACTTAGCTCTGGAGTCTTCCAATTCTTTTTGAACGACGTTAAGCTGATCGCGGATTTTGGATTCTTCGAAGAGAGAATCCCGGTAAGCCATATGAGCTCGATCGGATTCGTCTTCCAACATCAAGGTACGATTCAGCTCAGTGAGAAAGCAGTCCCCAATCTTCAAAAGGATAACAGAGAACAATTAATATCCTGTATAAAGATCTAAAAGAGTTGTAATCACAGTAAAGGATCTTTTACCGTATGATACGCTCGAGAGAATCGACCTAACACGTCGAGGTCACTGTGAGCCAAAAGTTCCTCCTGATCCTCGGCGAATCTCCCCGCCATGAAGATCTTTATTGCTTTGTCGTGCTCGTTCTCACCATTCGGGTCGCGATCGCTCCGAATTTACCCTCCCTCGGGATAACCTGTCGCTCGGTGGCCCTTAAGTTGATTCTCGATAAAATCCACCATATCAGGTTTATCTCGACCCGGACGACGAGCGAGGGGTGTTCTGTGTCGACCCCACAATCCTGTTCTTCTTTTTGCTTCGGGGGCCCCTTCTTGATCTTCTCGGGCTCGTCGATGAAAGATCTCTTGCCCTTTCAGCTTCCTCATATTAAACATACTGTATCCCAGTCCAGATGAAGAAGAGGGACCAGCTTGGTTTAAAGGAGGGACCATTCGTATTGGCTCGGGATCCTCAGGCCCTTCTTCCGTTCCGATTTGATCAAGATGAGAAGAACCTCCCGGAGGAGGGACTGCAGTTTGGTTGGTTTGCGCCATGTAAGGTTTAACTTGCTTTCTCGGTTGGCCCGGCATCTTTTTCGAGGTGGAGGCCACTGTTCTACCGACTATGGAAGCTCGGTATTGCTCTACCATGGTACCTGAAGAAAGGAAAAAATGGTTAAGGGATGAAACTTTCTAAGTAGCACACTACTATGATGAGAAATGACTGTCTTTCTTACTTAAAGATCGAGGATCGACGGCGTTCGCAAGTAGGTACGTCGCTTTGCTGACCCCGCTTTCCGAAGAACGGGTCCAAAACAAGAAAAGCAGACTGATATGGGTCGGAATGCATCGCGGCAACGACGTCATCACGGACACTCTTCTTAAGCCGGCCTATCAGTTCGCGTTTTCCGCACACCCAGTCTCGCCGACCCTTCCATGTATGTGGAACCATCTCCGAGCTCCCCTCGGAGACTGGCTCCTCGGGTCCTTTGATGAAGAAGAACCACTTCTTCCAATCCAGAGAGTTGCTGGAGACAATAGTAGATAAGACTGAATGGTTCGAGCGTTGGGAGAAGTACACGAACCCAGCGTTGGAGGCCGAGGAATTGCTGACTTTAAAGAACTGCCAAAAATTCTGGAAGTTATCAAGTTTGCCTTTAGCCTTCATCAAGACACTAAAGGCTATTAGGTATCCGACTGAGTTGGGAAGGATCTGCGCGGGAGCTAGGGAGAATACATCTAAAACTTGCTCGAGCAACGGTGCAAAAGGGATACGCAGCCCGTAAGCAAATTGCTTAACATAGAAGGCTTGACATCCTTCTGGTGGCTGATTGACCCGTTGAGAGGAGGTCGGGATAACCAGCGAGAAACCCTCGGGAAGAAATTTCCCTATCTCAGCTTCGAGTTCTGCTCTGCTATCTATCGGATCGTATGCACTAGCGATCTCATCGACCTGTTTTTCAGTCTTCTGAGCCCGACCTTTAGCGGTGGTTTTCTTTGGGATGGCAGCAAGGTCGAGGATTCTCACGGTACAGCCTCTTCCAACCGTGTATCTCATTATTTCATCCTTTTCACTATCGGAATCGGCGTTTCCTTCAGCTTCTCCTTCATCCTCGGCGTCGGGCTCGACGTCTTGTTCTCCATCGCCATCGCCATCGCCCTCAGGGTTCTGTTGATCGGACGTTCCCTCGCCGGCATCCGACCCTAAGACCCGTTCAACTTGGTCGACGATCTTATTCGCCTCGTCAGAAGAGTTTTCCGTAGCCTTGTACGTATTAATGAGATCGTCCATTGACCCTAAGTTGGAATCTGATCTCGGAGGAATTTTGGTGGGAATCTCTGGGTTTGCGGAGTTAGACATGCTAGAAAGAGGTTGTCGTGATGGTCGACAAGAAATATTGGTCTTTATCGATGTGAATGCTCCGATCTGCAGTAAGTGGGGAAGATGTACGCGTCTCTTCAGGTCAACGCATATATATAAAGGTTAAAAGGGTAAATTGCAAATTAAACCCCGAGTAACCGCGACGGTTAAGCTTCTACTCAGTAAATTGAAAGTTATCTTTCCATAAATGGCATTTATGGCCCTCTAAATTTTGAAAGTTGGTTTTTCAGCTCGGTAAATTAAGATTAACGACATCGTCTTCCGAAGATGTGCACTCTTTTTCCCTTCGCTCGGTTTTTATCCCACTGGGTTTTTTCGAGTAAGGTTTTTAACGAGGCATATCCGACGCAAGACTGTTCAAGACTTAATCTCTATTATTTATTTCTCCGAACTTCAAATATGGTAGCCCCTTGGCTCCTCCAGAGGAAATATGCGCTCTTTTTCCCTAGCTCGGATTTTGTCCCACTGGATTTTTCCGAGTGAGGCTTTTAAGGAGGCATATCAAATTGTTGGTCCCAAAAGTGGTCAATGAGGTCTAGAGGGGGGGGGGGGGGGGAATAGACCTCTGAAAACTTTAAAACTTTTTCTCTAACTTTTTCTGTCAGCAGACTAAGCTGATCTCGAATTCGTAAGACTACTAAGATGTTCGCGCACAAAGCTTTTAGCAGCAGAGTTGACCACTCATCTGATTTCACTCAACTGATTCAGATGAAATATCAGAGTTTTAGAAACTAGTTGGCAGCGGATTTGTCAAGTGTTTTTCAACCAATATGTTCCTCTTTAAGTTCTCTCACACAAAAGATTTTATCCCCAGTTTTTACAACTCCTTTTAAAATCTTTTGGTTCAGTTCGTATGTTTGAGTTCTTTTGAAAATATGCAAAGTAAAGCAGTAAATCAAACACACATAATTTTTATAGTGGTTATATGGATGAAAATCCTTTAGTCCACTCTTCCAAGTCACACAGATCTTGAGTTATACTAGAAAACACAAAGTTAACAGTATACAATGCTTGCGCCAAACAACAAACGAAGTGGCCACAAGAGCGCAGTAAGAAATCACACAGAAATCCTACTCTACGAAGTTAGATCACTCACTTAGATGGATCTACACTCTTCACGCTATTTTCAGTATAGGAGGTCACAAAGAAAACCTACACTAAGAAGCTATTTCACTTCACACAGATGGATATACACTCCTCTCTCTTTTCTCAGTTAAAAGTCACTAAGACAGACAACGTAAGTTCTCTGTTCTTCAACAAAAAGTTTCGTCAACAGATGACTGGGCTTGTGATCAGACGACTCAACTGATGGATCTGGCTCTATAGATGTGATCTTGAATTTTGCAAGTCTCTCTTCAGATCTTCAGTTATTCTTCTATTTATACTCCCGGATTTGAATTTTTGCCCGTTGAAGAAAGGCAAAATTACTCTTTAATCCCGAGCAACGGTCTTATTCTCTGACGGCAGCTTTTGCTTTTGCAGACTGTCCACTGTACACTCTTTTGTACGGATATTCACTTTATGTCCAGTCGCATTTAATGCACTCAGCTGGTTACAGTTGATAAGCTTACTTCACCGACTTCACTTCGCTGATGGGAATGCTCTGCTGATGACCACTCTCCTGATGATCACTCGGCTGATGGCTACTCGGCTGATTCAAGAATGAAAACATCTATCTTGACTGCTGATGATAACCAATCTGATATCCCACTTGGCTGATTCGGTTACTTCGCTTCAAGACCTTGAGATAGGTTTCACTAAGCTGTTCTTAGTTGATGACTTAACCTTTTGATCTTCAAAACCATTATGGCCTTTTTGTCATCTTCAAAACCTTCTCTAATTTATACCAACAATTTCCCCCTTTTTGATGATGACAAAACCTTCAACTAAGAACGTCTTCTAAGTCTTTAGATTTAGTTTTCATACCTTGAGATGGAAATTTATTGATCTGATACAACTTTAAAAAAATACCAATATAGTTGGTTCTTTCTTTTACCTTTTCTGATCTTCTGCTTAAAGGGTTCTTAGTTGCATCCTTTATCTTCCCCCTTTTTGTCATGAACACCAAAACTTAGCTGCATCTCTTCTTCCCCTCTTTCTCTTTATAGGATTGCAAACTTAGTATGCTGAAGATAATTAGGTGAGTACTGGGTTGGTCGAGGTAGTCTTCGTTGCTGTTTATCACTCCAGCTAGAAAATTTCCCCCTAACTTCAAGAATTGATACCACTTGTTGATGTGATAACACTCGCTGATACCACTTGGTGTAGTACATTCTTGAATATCACTTGGCTGTTGAGTTCCAGTCGGCTGATGAGAAGCAGTCTTCTGATAGCTTCATTTTGACTTATTGAAAACTTTATCTTGATTCAGGAGTACCGCTAGTCGTACACGTTCCCCCTAAGTTCAAGAATCAGTGGTCAAGTAGTCTGATGAGAGTTTCTCTTCAAAGACACTCATCCGTTGAATTTCAGTAAGCTGTTTTGGGTTAGTCTTCTGATAAGTTCCCCCTCAACTTATGAATCCAAAGTCAACGAACCAATTTCTTTGTCACATGGTTGACTGATACCACACTTGTTGGTGATACTGCTTGTTGCGATCAGTTGTTGGTCTCTAATACCACTTATCATTCTTTGATCATCTTCAACTTTTCAACAATCTTGCGTTCCTTGAAATCTCCAAATGTAGAGTCTACCCCTTGAATTATACCAATTGTTGATTCCACTTATTTGATAACACACTTGTTGGTATATGCCAGTTGGTGAGACCACTTGTTGAACTCGGTGAAATTTGCAAGGCAGTCAACTCATCTTTGTCATCTCACATGTGCTTCACCTGTAAAACAAATGACAATTTTTGGTACCCCTTGTTTATTGGGTCCAGCATGGTTAGTATAACCTTTAACATGTGATGATCTAGTGACTTATGTTTTATCATGATAATACCACTTGTTGGTCATGATTAAAACAATGCTCATAAGCAAGGTAAGATGCATGAAATATGTGATAAGCATGCATATTGAAATGAGGATGGCAATCAGTACAGTGAACATGATCAACATGATAATATGAATAAGCATAGTGCATGTCATAATAACAATTATCATAATGTGACTCAAATTCTTGCCAAATATTTCATTTTTGCCTCAATTTCTTACCCGAGTTATTTAATAAGTCTTCATAAATTAAGCAGACTTAACATTTTCAATTTTACTCCTATCAGCAGCATATTTCAGCTTACTCGGCTGATGAGTTTACTAGTCTGATTAGTCTTAGGTAGCTTACTAGGTTTTCTGACCTGTTGAGCATCAGTAGACTTGTTCTCCTAAGCCTCTAATTTTTTTCTTGTTTAGAGAATGATGCAATTTCTTCTTTTAAGTTCATTTATACTTTCAATAATAATTGCATACTCAGCTTTTAGAGTTTCATTCTCATGCTCAAGCTTTTTGTAGTCAGCTGATTCTTGAGGTTTTTAAACCTGAAGTTTCAGTGATATGATTCGCTCTTTTCAGCAGAGTCTTCTCTTCATTAAGCTTGGCAAATGCACAAACAATATTTGAATTTGTAATTCAGCATTTAATCAAACGATTCAAATAGTGCATTTCACTAACCAGTAGAAGTTACCTCAATTTTCAGAATCATCAAATTCTATGGCAGTTAAGCATAGTGTCTCAGGTACTTCTTCAAATTCTTTATCAGACGACTTGCGGTCTGAATAAGATGTGCAGGAGTTTATTAGCTTTGCTGCATCAGCTAACTTTGATTTGTTCTTACTAAGCTTACGCTCCTTTTTGGCACTCTTTTCCTTTTCAGCAAACTTCTCTGATGATGAGTGTGGATGATCTTTGATCATGAGTCCATACTCCTTTTCCTGGTTGTCTCTAAGTTTTGCTTTGGAGGAATCCCTGTTTTCCTGAAAATGATCAGAAGAAGATGAAGTAGCATTTTTATATTTTAATTTCATTTTCTTCTTGTAGAACTTCTCAAAATCATTCAGCAGCAGGGTAATGTCGTCAGCAGGGTAGACTTTTTCTGAACTCAGCAGAGTCTTCTGTTTTGACTTGTCTGCTGATTTTCTTGACTTGTCTGACGCCATTAGAGCAGCAGTAGGGTCTGAACTGGTTGACACTTCTAATCCCATTCTTGGCATTTGATACTCATATGCTTTGAGGGATGAGAACAGTTCGGAAAGAGAAATCTTCTCTAAATCCCTTGATTCTTCCATGGCTGTCACCTTCATGTTGAATTTGGGTGGCAAGGCCTTGAGAACCTTTGTTGTGATCTCCTTGTTCGAAAATTCTTTACCAAACCTTAGAACTTCATTCAGAGCTTTGGTAAATCTGGTATCCATCTGCTCAATCGTTTCACCAGACTTTATCTTGAAATTTTCAAACTCCTCAAGAGCCACATTGAGCTTGTGTTCTTTGAAAGCGTTGTTTCCTTCGCTTAGCTCGCAGACTTTATCCCACATCTCTTTGGCAGTTTTGAAATGCTTGATCTTCTGGAATCTGTCTTCGTCTATAGCTTTGAACATGATTAGTTTAGCCTTTTTATCAAGATTTATTAACTTGACTTCTTTGGGTGTCAGCTCATCCAGCTCTTTGTCAACTATCTGATCTGGTTGGCCAGCAACCTTCACAGTCTTCTGAAATTTGAATGGTCCTTTTGTAATGAATGTAAACATGTTGTCGTCGTAAGCAGCAAGAAGGATTTCCATTCTGATTTTCCAGCTTTCAAAGTCCATAAGGCCAATGTGAGGAACATGGCTTATGACGTCCATTTTTCAAAAAGTTTTGATTTTTCAAAATGTGCTCTCTTTTTGAAAAATTTGAAAAACACACCTTGGATCAAGCTCGTTGATCAGGCAACTGATTCAAATGAACCACCCGCTCTGATACCACTTGTTGGTCCCAAAAGTGGTCAATGAGGTCTAGAGGGGGGAGGGGGGGTGAATAGACCTCTGAAAACTTTAAAACATTTTCTCTAACTTTTTCTGTCAGCAGACTAAGCTGATCTCGAATTCGTAAGACTACTAAGTTGTTCGCGCACAAAGCTTTGAGCAGCAGAGTTGACCACTCATCTGATTTCACTCACCTGATTCAGATGAAATATCAGAGTTTTAGAAACTAGTTGGCAGCGGATTTGTCAAGTGTTTTTCAACCAATCTGTTCCTCTTTAAGTTCTCTCACACAAAAGATTTTATCCCCAGTTTTTACAACTCCTTTTAAAATCTTTTGGTTCAGTTCGTATGTTTGAGTTCTTTTGAAAATATGCAAAGTAAAGCAGTAAATCAAATACACATAATTTTTATAGTGGTTATATGGATGAAAATCCTTTAGTCCACTCTTCCAAGTCACACAGATCTTGAGTTATACTAGAAAACACAAAGTTAACAGTATACAATGCTTGCGCCAAACAACAAATGAAGTGGCCACAAGAGCGCAGTAAGAAATCACACAGAAATCCTACTCTACGAAGTTAGATCACTCACTTAGATGGATCTACACTCCTCACGCTATTTTCAGTATAGGAGGTCACAAAGAAAACCTACACTAAGAAGCTATATCACTTCACACAGATGGATATACACTCCTCTCTCTTTTCTCAGTTAAAAGTCACTCAAACAGACAACGTAAGTTCACTGTTCTTCAACAAAAAGCTTCGTCAACAGATGACTGGGCTTGTGATCAGACGACTCAACTGATGGATCTTGCTCTATAGATGTGATCTTGAATTTTGCAAGTCTCTCTTCAGATCTTCAGTTAGTCTTCTATTTATACTCCCGGATTTGAATTTCTGCCCGTTGAAGAAAGGCGAAATTACTCTTTAATCCCGAGCAACGGTCTTATTCTCTGACGGCAGCTTTTGCTTTTGCAGACTGTCCACTGTACACTCTGCTGTACGGATATTCACTTTATGTCCAGTCGCATTTAATGCACTCAGCTGTTTACCGTTGATAAGCTTACTTCACCGACTTCACTTCGCTGATGGGAATGCTCGGCTGACGACCACTCTCCCAATGATCACTCGGCTGATAGCTACTCGGCTGATTCAAGAATGAACACATCTATCTTGACTGCTGATGATAACCAATCTGATATCCCACTTGGCTGATTCGGTTACTTCGCTTCAAGACCTTGAGATAGGTTTCACTAAGCTGTTCTTAGTTGATGACTTAACCTTTTAATCTTCAAAACCATTATGGCCTTTTTGTCATCTTCAAAACCTTCTCTAATTTATACCAACACAAATATTGTGCTACGATGCTGTGTTTACTTCTCCGAGCTTCAGCTTCACTTACGCTCGAGAAGTGGGGGAGTATTGATGAGGGATATTTCGCATACGCCATTTTAGGAAATACCTCTGCTCGGGATCGACCTCAATCCCGACCAGGAAGACTATTCTTCGACCTGCTGGACGCTGTTTCCGATCAATCCAGATTGAAAGCTCGAGACCTTACTTTCCGATCTGAGTCTCTCCTCGGAATTACTGTGGGGCCGACCCTCAGGCCTGGACAGCTGGCAAGATGTATTCCCCTGCGGAGGGTCTAGCTAGCTGATCACTGTTCCTATATATACGCGGCGCATTTATGACATCAGGGACGGCACTATTCCCAAGATACACTCCAGCTCGTACAGAGAGCTCGGAATAGGCCTTACCTTGTTTTTCCTTTATGTCTTATCTAGCTAGTTGTACGGCATCCTGTAACGCTTGAGTAGACCTTCTTTGTAACTTGTATTTGGAACTTAATATTAATACACATCTGTTGCACACTCGACTTATTTATTCTTTTGCTCGACTTTCCTTACTTGTCCCGAACGAAAAAGAGCTAAATCAAATAACCATGCATACATGGCCTTCATTCCTTCTTGGGCCTCCACCTTGCTTGTAATGGGCCTCCATCCTAAACTATTTAAAAGTAAAGCCCTATTCTATTACAAAGGCTCAAAGTGGCCCAAAAAAAAAAAAACTTAAGGCCCGTAGGCTCAATAAAAACAACACAAAAAATTAAACCAATCACATCTACCCTAGGGTCAAGGCTTGGCGCGATCGAAAAACCACGTAAACAGTTCACGTAGAGCAAGAAACAAGCAAACTTTTTTTATTTCTTATTTTACTTTCTTTAAAACTCCTTTTAAAATAACCCATGATCCTTACTTTAGTATCTACTAATTATGATAAAATTAATTTTCGGATAAACAAAAACACTTTTTATGCACAAAGACAGATTCTGTTTTTCAACTTTTGAAAACTACAGTTTGGTCCCTTAACTTTCAAAAATTATATTTTGACCCCTCAAGTTTCAAAAATTAAAAAATTAACCCCCAAAAAATTTTGACAGCTGCAAATCGGTCCTTAAAACAGAAACTTACAGTTTTAACCTAGAAATTTTCGTTAATTGCAACCAGACCCCTGAACTTTCAGTAAATTACAAAAACAGCCCCATACTTACGGAAATTGCAAAACGACCCAGTTTTCAAAAAATCCAGAAAATTACAATTTCAGTCCAGAAACATGCAGAAAATGAAATTTCCAATTTTGGTCCAGTTTTTCGTAAATCGCTATTTGCAAAAACAGTCCACTAATTTTAGGAAATTCAAAATCGGCCCAAACTAATTCATGCAAATTTATCCGAGCATACATCATATCATAACAAGCAAGAATCATCACATAGAAATAAACACTAATATCCATATATTAAATTATGTTCAGGCCTTTTTCATATAATAATAATGGAGTTGGCTCTGATACCACTGTTGGGAATGCCTCGGTTGTCAGAACAACGAGAGTGCGGAATTTAAAATTTTTTCGAGGCACCCCAGTAGTCCCAAGAAATCGATCTCCATATTATTCATGTGAAATAGGTTGAATCAAACAACAATAGAAATACCTCACCACAGGTTCGGTGGCGGTAACCTCCGGCTTTCTTGTTTGATTCACGATGCAGTGATCCAATTGTCTCAACTCCAGAACGTATCCACACCAGATGGATTGTAGCAACGTCTCTAAGTCACAGGCTACGAACTAGATCTTGGAGATTTGTCAGTGAAGGAAGAGTTGGATTTGGATCCAGCTTTTGAACTAGATCCAGATGGAGAAAAGAACAGGAAGTGGGCGGCGGCGGCACATAACTTTTCTGTCTAGGGTGGGGCGATTTTACTTCTCAATTTTCAGCTATATTTTTCTTTCTTAGTTTTCTTGTGTGTCTGTATGGAAGATATGATGAGTTATATTTATAAAAGAAGAGTCCTTCTCTTATTAGATATCTCATCAAGATTTGATGAATCCTTTCCTTATCACAATAGGAAACAAGATTCAACCAAATCTCTTCTTTGTCACTTGTTAAACAAGAAACAAACTCTTCCACTTATCAACTAGCCAAAATCGCCCCTTATGCCTTATCCAAGCAATCCGAAAATTGCATGCTTAATTCTTCTTCCATTTAATTAATTAATCACTTTAATTAATATTATAATTAATTAGATAACCATTTAATTAATTAGACACTCTAATAATTTAATTAGATATTCTAATTAATAATTCTTCTCTTTGAATTAACACTTTAATTCATTAACTTTGATTTAACTTCCTTAAATCAACTATTTCCTTTTTGACTGTCACTGTCCAACTGTATTGTGTGTGACCCTCTGGGTTCACCATCAATTGGCAGCAGGCCCACGACTTTCGTGATTAAATTAACGAGCAATTAAATTCTCCGATCAATTAAACACTTTTAAATGACCACTCCAGAATTAATCTCCCTTATTAATTCAGGAGTACCCACACCTCATGGTCGATGTCTAGCCACAAGCCCATGAGGCCCAACTTCAGGTGAATTGATATTTGTGAACCTCACCTCTTATAATTGCCATGTACATACGGTCCTTCCAAAGACTGATTTCCCGACCGAAACCTAGGGTGTGTGAATTGACCGGCACCTCTAATTATCTCGATAACTATACTTTCTAATTCTGGATAATAATTCCAGTGTGACTGCTAAATTTGGAAACTCCTTTCCAAATCCGTCACCGACTGCGGCCGCAGGTTCCTCGGAACATATTATCTAAGAATGTATAGGAAATTCTCCCACCTTATCAGGATGAGTCGATAGATCCTTTCTTAGTACTAACCACTCGCGTACACGACTATACGCACCCAACTTAGGCACATTAAGGTCAGGCTACGTGACCAGTACCTAAATCTAAATACGTACACCCATGCACCGAATTCGCCCTAGTACCTCAAGTCTAAGGACTAAATCGTACAATATTATAAGCCTTGAGAAACATCCCATCACCGATATGCGTCATGCGCTTCCACAATGGGTTTCTCTGTTCGGGTCATTCGATGCGTTTGATCCCCTATCGAACCACCTAGTCATATGCACTGACATCAAATGTCTTGTTCATGAAACTCTACAAATTCACTCCATGTGAATCATGCATACTCGTACAAGTCTTAGCGATTCCTTCGATACCCTGTCTCGTTCGGAATCTATGACTTGGAACGTGTTTTAAGATCACGACCTTAGAGACTGTTTCATGATTGCACTCAATACCGAAGTGAATCGTCCCATAGTCGAATGTGACCTTAGGATTTCATCCAATCGCTTAGATACGTTCGCGAAAGATGAAGTTGGCCATTGTTTAATTTACGTACTATAAATAAACGGTCTTATTAATTATTAAAACCATAAGAAGATAGTCCTCTTACAAGCTAATTAAGATTGGCTTGCTGGGCACTATCCTATCATGGCCAACATAGCACCACCCGCGGTTGCATCGACTAAAGCTCTAGTGGATCCATGCAATCCATTGTAGAAAGTTGGCATTAGAATCCATTCGGGTATGCAATGTTGTTGACATTTCTTCAATAGCTCATCGAATCTCTCCCATGCTTCATACAATGACTCTTGATCTATATGCCGAAATGCTAGAATGTCATTCCTTAATTTAGTGGTCTTCGGAGGAGGGAAAAACTTCCTCAAGAATTTGTCGGTTAGATCATCCCACGAAGTGATGGAGTTAGGCGGTAGAGAATCCAACCAGGCTTTTCCGACATCTCTCAACGAATATGGACATAGCATCAACCTCGAGGCCTCTTTTGTTACACCTGCTATGATGAATGAATAACTAATCATCATAAATTGCTTCAAGTGAGCGTGAGGGTCTTCACTAGGATGACCTCCAAATTGACTTGCGGCGTTTAACATGTTGAACAATATCGGCTTAAGCTCAAAGTTAGGTGCCGTAATGGTAGGCCTGACAATGCTAGAACCGAGCTCATCCAACTTAGGTGTTCCCTACTCATTAATAGGTCGATTTATATTATTTTGCTCTTGAGGGACAAGTTGCAGTGGGTTCCCCATACTTGGATTAACTCCTTGATTTTCCATAGGTAAAGTTTTTCCCTTTTCCTTTTTTTTTTTGCCTTTCTTTGCTTTCTAAATGTCCTCTCGATATCCGGATCAACAAGAGCAAGGGGTAGTATTGAAGCTCTTGGCATACACTAAGAGAAAGGTACCTATGAAAACAAAAACACAAAGTCAATAACAAATCCAAGCTAAAATACACAAGAATGTAATTTGGCAAATAATCGTTACAAAGCCCCAGCAACGGCGCCAAAAACTTGTTACGCTCCAAATACTAGTACGCAATGTATGCAAGTATACGGTCGTTACAAGTAATAAAGTGATAAATGAGTGTCGAACCCATGGGGATCTGTTAAATTAATTACCAACTAATGTCTTGTTATTTCTACTTGGATTTATGAGTTAAGTAAGGTGATGGTTTTGGATATAAGAACAAAGTAAGGTAATTAAGAATGAAGTAAGCACTTAACCAACACTTGATAATACGATAAAGGCTTCTAGGATTTTACGTCATCTAGTTCAATGCAAGATAAATGACTTGACAATTGATATCTTATGCTCGTGTATGCTATTCAAGGATTCAAGGACGTTCATATGTATCTTTCGGGTTGCATACAAGCCTATCGAGTTAAGTTAATCAAATTTATGTCTAAATGGACTAAAATCTAATCGAAGCATTAAATTCAAACCTTAAACGAATACGAAAAGACCTAGGTATATATCTATCCTAGAATCGAATCAAAATCCAATTTTATAATCAAATCCTCAAAATCACTATGTCTAGCAATCAAGAACCAATAAATTTAACCTCAAAGTTGGCCAAACCATAAGACGAACAATAAGCACAAATTCGGATTAACGAACACATATAAGCATCATATCATCATTTAATCAAGCATCAAACATAGGATCAATAAAATCCAAGAAAATAGGTATTAACTACTCATAGCATTAAATAAATCATCCATTACATTAATGAAAGTCATAAATGTAAATTAACAAAGTAATAAGAGTTAGAGTAAGCTTAGTGGTTGAAATCTTCAACAACTTCTCCCTCAAGCCTTTATGTCTTCAATGGAGTGTGGAAAAAGTGAAAGTGTGTCAATGGAGGCTAGAGAACAGTGAAGAAGAAGTTGTCTCAAGATTTCTACCCTCTTGCCCTATTAGCAAGAGAAACAACAACATAAAAGTCCCTAAGTTACCCCAAAAACTATGGTAACAAAGACCAAAAAGCCCCCCAAGATGCCTTTATTTACAAGTGGGATCAAAGGGAAGAAATACTAAAAAGCCCCTGTGCTGCCGCAGAATCAGAAATGCTGGAATAGGGGCCTCACCGCGGTGAGGTTTATTCTCGCCGCGGTGAGATATGGGAAGTGAGTTTTCTGCTCTACCACACTTCCTTCCAAGCGACATATCTTTTGATTCCTAACTCCGATTGCGGATCCGTGAAGTCCGTAGTGTAACTAACTAATTCATCCATAACATACCCAAAATTAAGCTCGTTTGGATGATTCATCATATAGTTGTGCATGTTTTAGTGATCAGCTATCTACATTCTTGTACAATTTGCTTCTGTTTCTCTTTCCTTTGAAACTCTTTTAGTGCAAAGGCACAACTTGCATCTACGGCCACCGAGTCTTGATTTGATGGAATTGCACTAAATCATATCCTCTCGGACTTCTCTTTAGCTTGCAAAATTCTCAAACCTACAAACAGAACAAAAATACCACAAAAACGATGGAAAATAAAAGAAAACACACAAAAGCCTAAAACTAGGCCAAAAGACAAAAACAAGCAAAAGGCACACAAAACTCGAATCAAAGCGAGTGTAAGTTCAGGTCGAAAATATTGAACCTATTGTTCGGGATTTTTTAATTAACCGGTGCATACTGCGATAGTGTTCCAGAAAATTGGGGGGTTGCTGTTGAGTTCGTTCTACAAGGGGGTCAATTAGCTGATCGAATTAGGAATGATCCCGAACAGTCGGCGCGAATATAAAGAAGCTATGGATATTAGCAAAGACCGAAAATTCTGAGAATATCCACCCGAAGCCATGGCTCAAGTCGACTATAGCGACGATCATTAGCTCCTCTGGTGGAAGAATTTGGGACTCCTTTGCCAGTGCCTGGTCCAGACAATGATTCAGAAGATGAGGTTGAAGTTGATCAGAACACCGAGGAACGGACTACCATTGATGAAGAAGAGAATGTAGATCAAGAAGATAAGGAGATCATTGACGAAGGGAGATGAGATGATCCTCTTACAAAACCTATTTTAGTTAGCATAATTTGCGTTTCCTTGTGATCAATTTGAAATTTTTGAATTTACTTGAATGATTTTGCAAAGACTTTTATGTAGGCATTATATCCAAGCTATTATCCTGATTTATGATATGTTCCTCTGTTGCTTTGTTTTTTTTTTTTTAGACATAAGTCTTTTATTCCGTTTGCTAGGTATTCGTTTTATAGCTAAAAATTTGTCCTATAACAATCTTCAAATCTTCTCACAATTTTGAATTTTTGTTAGCGCCTTATTCCAAGGGCCTTTTTGTCCCTTGGTATATATAGGGGTAAAATATTCCAAAAATTACTGCGCTTCCCCACTTGCCTTATTAAAATTATCTTCAATTAGATCGGAGTGCTAGAGCGAGATTTCCATACTTTCCATATACTTTCGAGAATGAGTGCCAATCTTTTTTCCGGGGCTGCCAAGTGAGTATTAAGAGCACCTTCGAGGAGCAGCGCTCCTAAGAAAAAGGCTCGAGTGGAAAGCTCCAGCCAATCTTTTCCATAGACCGGTGAGGCCGCTCGGAAATCCACCCCTTCTACCGATCGAGCTTCGATCCATTTCGAAGATAATTTTGCTTCTGAAGGAAGAACTCCCATATCTTCACAACCTCATCCTATTGTTAGCTCTTTAGAGGGATCGGATGTGAGGGTCGATCCTCCTATTTTTGAACCATTGGTCGAGAAGGACATTCTCGACACTTATAGGAATGTAGACTCTACAGTCAGTCCTCCCAGTCCTCGCAACCAGGTTGAATCCGAACCCGAGGTTCCCCGTTCGAATACTGCTACAATCAACGTTTCCATTGAACAGACCGATCGGCCACTGGGGTCTATTCCTACCGATCATGTTCTTGACTCTGAGGTCGAGAAGATTACTTCGGAAGGAAATCTGGAACCTTCTTCCGTGGTACAACCATCTGACACGGTTATCGTTTCTTCTGCAACAGTCTACATTCAAACTCTTCCTCCTCCGTCTCCAACTAGTTAACAGATAATCAACCCAAAAAACCTGGACCATCAAACCCGAGGAACATAATCAATCGTTTTGATGATCCTTCCTTGTTGGATGATCGGTCTCTCAGCACCCAGATCGAGGATATTAGGGACTTTGGCATTGAACGATCTGGAGGAGTATCACTCCATGCAACTATTTATGAGTTCAATGAGCCCGACGGAGTATCTTGGAACTTAGGGGTTGGTTCGATCCTTCCACCGAATTGGATAAATTAAAGGAACTTTCTTCTCTAATCCTGGTTCAGTCTAGTATAGAACACTTGGAACTGGTAAAATTTTTATTCTTCCAAATATAGCTTTGTTACTTTTCGACTCATACTGACTTCTTTCATCCTTGATCGTAAGTGATGCATCAAATTGTGCAGCTTGGGATTCATAATGAAGACGCCTATTTTGCCCGGCTTGCTACTGATATAAAACTGGATAATATAGTTGCTGCTCATCGAGCATTGGTGGTCGAGGTGGAGCGCCTCCGAGTAGATAATGAGAGGCTCGCTAAGGATAAGAGGATTTGATTCAGTTGAATAAGAACCTTGAGGAGGTCACTCAAGCTTAGATCAAGGAGGGAAAGAAGAAGGACTTCAAGGCATGTTTAGCCCTTGGATACAAACAACGTACCAATGAATTCCCTTCAGCATCACAATAGTCCTGATCACCTTCTCGAGCAATAGATCTCCCTTGTAGAGTAGTAGCTTTCCTTTGTAGGTTCTTATTTCATTTTCCTTGTACGAATTTTGAAGCGGAGATAATGAAAGTTGTAAATTTTCTGGTTTCTAATCTCTTTTGTTATATATGAATGTTGTGATGTCGCAAGTATTTGATCTAACTTTTCTATGACAGCATATACGGCTTATATTTTTTATTTATTTTTTATTTTTTAAACATATTTGTACTCGATCACTCGTCAATGGTTTCTCCGGACGCCCCTGTGGACTATATCCTGAAAGTGGAGAATTTTACCCGCATTTATTTCGGGTAGTTGAAAATTTTTCCGGGAATCAATCTTCACCGTTGGGTCATTCCCTTTTTAGCCGTTAGATCTTTACCATCCCGTCAATAAAAGGCTTTTACTTTCTTTCCTTTTTACACCCAATGAAGTTTCTCTGGATGGAATATTTCTTTGTTCAAAGCGGTGGTCGTCCACCTAACTCAAATACTTTTATAATCCCACGAACATTCGACTTGGTATGGGTGGAATTGGAAATTTGGGACTTCTTAAATATTATGAAGTCTCCGATCCCTGAAAAATGGGATCTAAACGGAAAACCAATGAGTAACCGACCATCACTTACAATTGGATAATACCATGGTATTCCGAACAACTAGTTCAGAGGTCAGTGGAAAGCTGGTCAGTTCATTAAACGAAAGAATTGACCTACAAAATGTTGACCACCATCGACCCAAGAAGAATTTTGATCTCATGAAGCTCTGTTGAAGTATGAGCATCAGCTTCCTCAAGCGAGGTCAAAATTTTGGAGCTTAAAATGGTGGTTGTCCTGGTCGTCGAGCTTGCCTGAAGCCTCGAAAATTACTCCTGGTTTAGATCGAACAAAGCTGAAAATGCTCGAAAATCAGACGATAAACATAGACAACCTTTCTGTTACGCTGATAAACATAAACAATCTTCTCATGACCGAGCCTGCGAGCTAGATTGCTTTCTATAAGACTACTGGACGGTCGAGCATCATAGTATCGAATCTTTAGACATGTAATAGGACTTTTACGAACGAAAGATCTAACCAAATCTTTGTACTCGTTATTTTGTTTGGCAATATTGAATTTCCGCTTTTGTAACCACTCGAATTTTCATCAGTGAATTGAAATCCTTCAATAAAATTCTAGGTCGAATTCCTGATGTATTTTATTATTCAATTTTCCCAATTCCTTGCCTCAATTGATCAAGCTAATAATTTTCACATCGGCAGTTTTCGTTGAGTAGATAATTTCGAACGGATAACTTTACTCCCACTTTATTCGAAGACTTAGATTTTATGCCCAACTTTGGCTTTTATTTTCGTAGATCGATATTAGGAGACTAACGAGTTTCTACCGACCCAAGTCGGTTTTACACAAATATTATTTTAACTTTAGGTTTTATGGCAATTATTGGCTTTAACCTTTGTAGATCGACGTTAGGAGATCGAATGAGTTTTTACCGACCTAATCGGTTTTACTCAAATATTATTTTAACTTTAGGTTTTATGCCAATTATTGGCTTTAACCTTTGTAGATCGACGTTAGGAGATCGAATGAGTTTTTACCGACCAATCGGTTTTACTCAAATATTACTTTAACTTTAAGTTTTATGCCAATTATTGGCTTTAACCTTTGTAGATCGACGTAAGGAGATCGAATGAGTTTTTACCGACCTAATCAGTTTTACTCAAATATTATTTCAACTTTAGGTTTTATGCCAATTATTGGCTTAAACCTTTGTATATTGACGTTAGGAGATCGAATGAGTTTTTACCGACCCAATCGGTTTTACTCAAATATTACTTTAACTTTGGGTTTATGCCAATTATTGGCTTTAACCTTTGCAGATCGACGTTAGGAGATCAAATGAGTTTTTACCGATCAAATCGGTTTTACTCAAATATTATTTTAACTTCAGGTTTTATACCAATTATTGGCTTTAACTTTTGTAGATCGATAAGCAATAGTTTTTTTAGCAGACGTAAAGGATCATATGAAGAAAATTAAGCAAAAGCTTTTATTATATCAATATCGAAAACCCAACAGATAAAAAATGAATGAACTTAAACAAAAAGAAAAAGGAAATAACTATATTATCATGTTATATCTATCCATTACTTCAACGACCATAATAAAGCCTAAGGTTTACTGCATTTCAAGTTCGAGGTAGAGGCGTTCCATCCAAATGAGCGATTTTATAGGATCCTTTCTTACCGACCCCAGTCACAACATACGGACCATCCCAATTTTACTGGAGTTTTCCCACGTGTTTTGATACTTAAACTTTCTTAAGAACCAGATCCCCTTATTTGAAGGATCGGACTCTCACTCTTTGGTTGAACGCTTTTCCATGCTCGATTTTGCTGCCTGCAATCTCAGACTAGCTCTGTCCCTAAGTGCTTCGGCTTGATCGACATCGTTTTGACGTTAATGAGGGATATTTTGCATGCTCTATCTAGGAAATACCCTGCTCGAGATCGATCTGTTTCCGACCAAAAGGCGTGTTTTCCGACCAGTAGAACACAGTTTCCGATCAAGCCGGTTTGACAGCACATGGCCATAATTCTGATCTACTCCTCTCCTCGGGTTCACTGTTGGGCCGACCTATGGGCCTGGCCTACGGGCCGAGACGTGTTCATGCGGAGGGTCTACCTAGCTCACCACTGTTCCTATAAATACCAAGCGCATTTATGACACCAGGCACGCTTCCTCAGGTGCACCCAACTCGGACATTCAGATCGGATTTCCCCGAACTTAGACTAGCTCGCTCATTGTACTTATTAACTAATTGTACGGCATCCAGTAATGCTCGAATAGACCTTTTTGTAACTTGTAATCGGATCGGAATATTAATATACATCCTTATATTCTTGAACTCATAATTGAGATTGCTTTACTTTCCTGTTTGGTCTCGTACAAAAAGTAGCATAATATATTGGCGCCCACCGTGGGGCCTATTTGAGTATTTGATGAGGATATTTCACATGCTCTATTCTAGGAAATACCCTGCTCGAGATCGATCTGATTCCGACCAAGAGGGCGTGTTTTCCGACCTGCTGAACACATTTTTCGACCTAGCCAGTTTTACAGCTCAAGGCCCCTTTTCCGATCTACCCCTCTCCTCGGGTTCACTGTTGGGCCGACCCACGGGCCTGACCAACGGGCCGAGATATGTTCTCCTGCGGAGGGTCTACCTAGCTCATCACTGATCCTATAAATACCAAGCGCGTTTATGACATCAGACACGCTTCCCCAGGTGCACCCCAGCTCGGACATTCAGATCGGATTCCTTTCGGACTTGGATCTATAAGAAGAAGAGAGGTATTGATGGGAAAGTCCAGACTTTCAAAGCCAGGCTAGTGGCAAAGGGTTATGCCCAAAAAGTGGGAGTTGATTATGAAGAAACTTTCTCACCAGTAGCTATGCTTAAATCCATACGCATTCTCTTATCCATTGCTGCCAGCCTCGATTATAAGATATGGCAAATGGATGTCAAGACAGCTTTTCTGAATGGCTATCTTGAGGAGAGCATCTACATGATGCAACCAGAGGGATTCGTTGTTCAAGGACAATAGCAGAAAGTCTGTAAGCTTCTTAAGTCCATTTATGGGCTCAAGCAAGCTTCTAGGTCCTGGAATCTAAGGTTTGATGAAACAATCAAAACCTATGGATTTGAACAAAATATTGATGAACCTTGTGTATACAAATACGTCAAGGATAAGAAGGTGGTCTTCTTGGTACTTTATGTAGATGATATTCTACTCATTGGGAATCATGTAGGGATATTATCTAACATAAAGAAATGGCTATCCGAGCAGTTCCAAATGAAAGATTTGGGTGAAGCAAGTTATGTTCTTGGCATCCAAATCATAAGGGATCGTAAGAACAAGCTATTGGATCTGTCTCAAGCATCTTATATTGATAAGGTGTTAGCTCGTTTTTCGATGCAGAATTCCAAGAAAGGTCAATTACCTACCCAACATGGAATTATTTCTCTAAAGAGCAATGTCCTAAGACACCTCAAGAAGAAGAGGATATGAGATGGATTCCCTATGCTTCAGTAGGAAGTCTTATGTATGCAATGTTGTGTACTAGACCCGATATCTGCTACGCAGCAGGCATAGTCAGTCGTTTTCAATCCAACCCTGGATTGGATCACTGGATCACAGTAAAGCATATTCTCAAGTATCTAAGGAGAACGAGAAACTATATGCTTGTGTATTCAGGTGTTGACCTGAGCCCTATAGGATATACTGATTCTGATTTTCAATCAGACAAAGATCATCGAAGGTCGATATCGGGGTCAATATTCACTTTTGGTGGTGCTGTAGTAGTTTGGAGAAGTGTAAAGCAATCCAGCACTGCAAATTCAACCATGGAACCCGAATACATAGCAGCTTGCGAAGCTGCTAAAGAGGCTGTCTGGCTCAGAAAGTTCTACACCGATCTGGAAGTAGTTCCAGATATGGATCAGCCACTTACACTGTTTTGCGACAACAGTGGGGCAGTTGCTAACTCAAAGGAACCAAGGAGTCACAAGAGGAGCAAGCATATTGAAAGAAAATATCATCTGATAAGGGATATCGTAGGTCGAGGGGATGTAGCGGTTATGAAGATAGCTTCTGAACATAACCTTGCGGATCCGTTTACCAAGACACTGCCAATAAATTCATTAGAGGCACACTTGGAAGGAATAGGTTTGAGGGACATGTCTCATTTGCTTTAAGAGCAAGTGGGAGATTGTTAGGAATAGTGCTCATAAAGCGTTTGATGAACATTATTAATTGAAAATAAATAAATTGTTTGGTTTTTTGAATTTCATATATTCGATTCGATTATGCTTTTTATCTAGTATAATATAATTATCAGAAAATTCCATGTCTATTTATTAAATATGACTTTTGTATATATAAGGATGTACAAGAGGATTAAAGTTATAAACAATAGACTAAATAGTCCGTAGTAAGTTAAAGTTGGGATCTTTAACTAATTACTACTAGTACGTGATAACTCTGTGAAAACAGTGTTATCAAGTCTATTTCCTTTACTTGTTGGTTTACTTTTATTCGAGTTTTGGTAGAATCTTAGGCAATTTTAGTTAGTTTTGTGTTTTGTTTGCTCGAGTCATTGGTTTGATTGTTTTGTGCATGAATTGAGGTATTTCTTATATATTGTGTTTATATTTTAGGCCTAAGCTAATGTGGATATAATGACATGATTGGAAGTGAAGAACAACGAATTAAAGATCAAATGAAGTCAAGTAGTGCAAGAACGAAAAAGGAAAAAGCTTCCAGAAATGTTGCTGTGCACTCCGAGGACCATAACTCTTTCAAGGAAGATCCAATGAAGTTTAATTTCGAGTATGATGTAGAGGAATGAGTTAGCTACACCACAGATTTTACGGATCTTGATTTGGAGTTCGAAGCTGAAAGTTATGACACTTGCAAAACTGTTGCGCAAAGCTGACGCGATTTTCAGCGGGATTTTAAGAGAAAACATGGGCCCAAAGTCTCCTACTAGGACTCAACTTGGTAGATCTATTTCAAGACTTCTAGGTCACGAAATTACACATCTTTGATCAGCTTTTAACTCACTTTTCTCATAGAATACACTTAGAACATCAAAGATCTACTTGGAGAAAGATTGAAGAAGAAAAGGGAGAAGTCTTGAAGATCACCCAAGCAAGAAAAACGCAATATTGAAGATCTTCATCTCGGATTCATCGTTTTGTTTATAAAACCACATGAACTCAGATTTGTTTTTCTTTATTATTTTTCTTCATATATTTATCATGAACTAATTCTTTAGGATCTAGGGTTTTTTATGAAACTATGTTACTTTGATTATTTTTATTGGATTATTAGTAGTTAGGGGCAATTCTTGTGTTTGATTCAATTTCGTTCTCTATGCTTGCAACTTGATTGATCACCTAGTTGTTAGATTTAATATTCTTTTTGAACTTGGAAAAGGGAGATTAGGATTATATAGAAATTGAATAGTAAACGACCCTTAGGATAGGAATATACTTAAGGCGTTTATACCCGTTACATGAGGTTTGTGTTTAATGCTTTGTTTTATTTACGAATCACCTAGGAATAGAATCGATTTGGATAATACATTAGTTCTTATGTAATTCGGAAGATACGTAGGAAAATATTTGAATCCTCGGGTAGCACTCTTGTCACCACAATAACTACGGAAATCTCCATTGACCAATCGCTAGATAACATAGTGGATTATAACTCTAGGTTTCTCTTCTCATTATTCGAACTAATTTAGTTAATCAAGTTGAAAACCCCAAAAATATATTTGGATTTGGAACCATATTAAAAGTAAATTAGAAATTGAAATTGGTAGATATTTAGTCAAGTCCCTGTGGAGACGATACTCTTATACTTACTCTTTATTACTTGTTCGATACGTGCACTTGCGTTTATTTGCGTGTGTAAATTCCGCAACAAGTTTTTTTGGCACCGTTGCCGGGGACTTGATAATTGATAATTTACCAATTTCAACCTTTAGTTTTATTTTGATTCAATTATTCTGACGGTTCGATTTTCTCTTGCAGGTACTCATACCTAGTTTATGCGCAGAGACAAAAAATCTGAGTTAGAACCTTTTGATCCAGAAATTGAGAGAACTTTCAGACTACGAAGAGCGCTAAACAAGAAGGGAAAAAAATCAAATCTAATGGATGATCAACCTGGAATTCAGCCAGTACGGAATGAAAATCGGGTGAATCCACAGTTAGTCAATCCACTAATGGGTACACACAATCCTGACGAGATAGAAAGACCCATTAATGAATACATAACACCAATAGGTGTTCTAGATTCAAGCATTGTCAGACCAGATATTGAAGCAGATCACTTTGAGGTGAAACCGGTAATGCTGAATCTAATAAACTCCTCTGCTATATTTTCGGGGTTGGATATGGAAGATCCTCATGCCCATTTGAAGAATTATATGGAGATTTGTGATTCATTCAAATTGAATGGGGTTACAGCGGATCAACTAAGAATGAGACTATTCTCTTTTTCCTTAAGGGATCGAGCTCGAAATTGGCTAAACTCTATGCCACCTAACTCCATCGTATCGTGGACTGATTTGACTGAAAAATTTCTAAGGAAATATTTTCCTCCCACCAAGAGTGCAAAGGTTCGTATGGATATTCACTCATTCCATCAAACAGAGGGAGAGTCACTCTATGATGCATGGGAAAGGTTCAAGGGGCTAATGACACAGTGTCCACAACATGGAATTCCTGGTTGGCAACTGATACATATCTTCTACACTGGATTAGGGGGACAAATCAGGACCATTCTTGATGCAGCAGCAGGAGGGACATTTTTGGGAAAGACATATACAGATGCCTACGATGTGTTAGAAAGAATGACCTACAACAATTACCAATGGGCATCAGAACGCTCATCAGGAAAACTTGCACCTGGAAAATTTGAGTTGGATACAATGACATCAATGCAAGCACAGTTAGCAGCGTTAACCAGGAAGATTGATGGGTTAAGTATGAGTAAACATGGAGCGAACTCGTTTCCAGCTCAACCAGTGAATATGATCCATAATCCAGAGGTTTTCTGTATCATTTATGGTGGAGAGCATCCATATGAAAACTGCTCCTCAAATTCTGAATCAGCATGCTATGTGGGAAATAATCGAAACAACCAAGGGTATAATCCTTACTCTAACAGCTATAATCCCGGATGGCGAAACCATCCTAACTTTTCATGGAGCAATAATCAGCACGCTGGACAGGGCTCAAACAATGCCAAAAATCAGCAAATCTCACCAGGCTTTCAGGGTCAACAAAAACAACCACCAGTGGACAACAAACCATCGTTAGAAGAGGTGTTTACGCAGTTCATGAGCCAGGCAACTGCATCTATTCGAAACCTAGAAACCCAAATGGCTCAATTAGCTCAAGATAGGCAACAAAGACCTCTTGGCTCACTCCCGAGCAACACTGAAAATCCAAGGGCTGATCAAAATGAACACTGTAATGCAATCACATTGAGAAACGGCAGAGAACTCGTTGATCCCACTAAACCACAAGCTCGAGCTAAGGAACCAATGCCAATCCAAGATAAATCTGGGAATCCTGAAAAACTAGAGAAAGAGAAGGAGGTGGAAACTGAGAGCAAGACGCAAGAGGTATCAACTTTGCCAAAAATCAAACCGCCACCACCATTCCCTCAAAGATTTCAGCAACAAAAGAAGGACAAACAATTCAAAAAGTTCCTCGACATCTTGAAGCAGTTGCACATCAATATTCCGTTGGTTGAGGCGTTTGAGCAGATCCCTACCTACGTGAAGTTCATGAAAGACATTCTATCAAAAAAACGTAGGTTTGGTGAATTTGAAACAGTGGCCCTGACAGAGGAGTGCAGTGCGATATTGCAAAATAAGCTCCCACCAAAATTGAAGGATCCAGGGAGCTTTACAATTCCATGCACAATGGGAGGACACCATTTCGAAAAAGCACTTTGTGATTTGGGAGCTAGCATTAACCTCATGCCTTTATCAGTATTCAAAAAGTTAGGCATAGGTGAAGCCAGACCTACTACATTATCTTTGCAACTAGCTGACCGCTCGATCACCCACCCTGAAGGAAAGATCGAAGATGTATTAGTTCAAGTGGGCAAGTTTGTATTTCCAGCAGACTTCATAATTTTGGACTATGAAGCTGACGAACGAGTGCCGATCATTTTAGGGAGGCCGTTTTTAGCCACAAGTCGAGCACTGATTGATGTTCAGAAAGGGGAATTAACTATGCGCGTGAATGAGGAGCAGGTAACATTTACAGTTTTAACAGACGCGTATATAACTAACAACCCCAATGTTTGCTATGTAGTGAATGAAGTAGCTCCAAGAGATCGAAATGAGTTGCACTCACATACTAAAGAAAAAAAACCTCCACCAAACTACATCAAAAGAGGAGTTAAGGATGAAAATGGGATCACGATGAAGAAGCCGAGTAGAAGACAATGGGCTGAACTACTCAGAAGTGTCAAGAAGAAGATGGAAAATGGAGGCAGGTCAAAGAAGAAAAGACCAGGGAATATAACTAAGTCTCAGCAGGACTCGAGACAACCACTTAAGATAAGAGAGGAGAAACCGATGCCACCCTGGATAAGTCTAAAGCATACAGTCTAGCTAAAGACTATAAACTAAGCGCTTCTTGGGAGGCAACCCAAGCTTTTGTTCTTTTTGTTTGTTTTTGTTTTTACGTTTTTTGTGTTTTGTTTTTGGTCTTAGTGTGATCTATGGTTGTATTTTTGTCGTGTTTTGCAGGCGTATCGTGGTGACGAGTAACGCGTAGATGAGTTAGTACAAAGCCATGGCCTCAATTTTCGTCGAAAAAAAAATAAAAAAAATTTGATGGACAGAGCATGATCCGCCCCCGCGGAAAGAATTTTTCGCCCCAGTGAAAATTGATTGGCCTGAATATGTAGTTAATTTTCAGAACTCACTTTGCCCCAGCGCAAAAATACTCCGCCCCCGCAAAGTTACCTCTGGAATTATAGTTAATTTTCAGAACTCATTTCGCCCCAGCACAAAATTACCCCGCCCCAGCAACAGTCTCAAACCACACTGCTGCCATCTCCAATCGTCGGGCTCAACCCAAATCCGACATTGTGGTGGTGGATTTTTTGTAGCTATGCCCGAACCAGACTCTGCCCGAGCAGGAGAGTGCTAGACAAAAGCTCGTAGGGACGTATTTTTCTACTGCTCTCTTTTATATCTTTGTTGGGTTGTCTGACATGTTTTCGACTTCCTTTTGTTTAAGTCGCAGTGGGGACACTGCTTGTATTAAGTTTGGGGGGGTCACATTTACTTCGTGCTTTCTAGGTCGACTCTGGAAAAAAAAAATTGAAATTTTAGGTGTTTTTTACTGTTTTTCCTGCACATTTAAAGCACGAATACAGAATCAAAATTTAGGATGAAGTTAGTGAATTATAGTCTAGAATAGAGCTTAAGAAATCCTTTATTGCCTACCTGATCTCTAGATTCGAGGGTTAAAATGCTAAGGGTCTAAGTGATAGTTTTGCCTAAGTTTGGGGGGAAGGATAACTTTAACAAGAACCAAGTGAAGCAAATAGTTGAAAAACTATAAGTAAATTCAAAGAAAATAACCTCACTTGTATGAGACCTGAAAAACCTCATCGCTTGAGACATATACTTGTACTCCTCTAACTTGACTGCGATAAGTTGAACGATATATGGGTGCATCGACTTAATTATTCTGCACTCCTCTATATTGACTGCCTCTTTAGAATGAGTTATGAGTGTGAGTGGTGTTAAACATACTTAAGTTGTTCTAAACAAAGAAAGAAATGCTGAGTGAAAGAACTTAAATGAGTCCATAACTCTGACTGAAAGCGTTGCGAGAACTTAGTAATTAGTGTGATAATCTAAGAAAATAGAGAATTTGTTTGGCAAGCTAGGAATTCATGCAATTAGGCTCAATGATTTCGAAGCTATATGGATCTAAGTGATTCCGACATTCTCGTATTATGTATACACACACACACGCAGGAATTACATGATAGAGTGCATAACGTTTTGAAATTATTGGTTTGTAGTTTGACTTTGAATGCATGATGATAAATGTTTGAAGTTGATTGGCGTTTTTGTTGGAATTATTGTCATTACTCGAGGACGAGCAACAGTTTAAGTTTGGGGGTGTGATAACTCTGTGAAAATAGAGTTATCGCGTGTACTTTTCAGACTTAAATGAGTGTTTTTCATAAGTATTTGTGAGTCTTTTGGGATTTTAATGCATATTTCAGTTATTAGAGTCGATTCACAAGTTTAATCAAATTCTGAAAATAATCCTTGAGTTTTGACACTAATTCGATATGTTTTCTTGTAGGAAATAAATCAGGTCCAATTTGCATAAAGGTCCATGAGGGAAATATTACAACAGACGAACAAGAAATCTCGAGATTTATCTTTTTAAATTGTTGAGGGTGTTAATGGTACAAAGAAATAAAACCAAGGGCTGAAAATGTAAATAGAGTCCAATTTTGATGTTCTGGACACTTTAATACGGCAGGACTCTCTTTGAATATGAAGTGGGCTGGCCCAATTAAACATGATTGGAGAATTTATTAAAAGACTCCTATTACATGTAGGAAATCAACGAGAAAAAGGAGAAAACCGGATCTGTTTGAAGGGATTGGACAGACAGACCACACGACAAAGGAGAAAAGATTAGAGAGCATCACACTTGGCTGTTTTTATTATTTTTGATTTAGAGAAAACCATGAACTCTTTTCTTGTTATTTTCGTTACGTTTTTTATCATGAACTAATTCCGTTTAGTCTAGGGTTTTTACGGATCCATGTTTATCGAATAATGTTTTGTTTGCTTTCCTAGTTTTAATTTAGTGATTTTCGATTTCTACATATCGATATTCGTTTATCTAATTTCGTGCTAATTACTTTCAAATTGATTGATCACCTATTGGATTGTTTACTTTTTCTTGATTGAACCTGGGAAGGGAATATTGAGAATAGAAGAGAAATTAGGTAGTGGGTTGCTTGTTAGTATAGGAATATACCCGACACTCCCATATCCACAGTAGGTTATAAGATTTATGCATGTGATTAATTATACTAACTTAGGAATAAGATTAGTAAGTTAATTGCATAGGTTCTTTAGTGATTCGTAAGACACTTAAGGATAGAAGTGAGCCCTAGGATAGCGAATAAGAATCACTAGTTAAAATTAGGAAGTTAATCGACATTAGGAGAATAACATTGGTAAAGTTTAAACTCTAGACCCTTTTCTCATTGATTTTCTCCTTAGCATTCTATTGCCATCTTTAGATTAGTTATTTATTAGTTTTAGTAGTTAGTAAATCAACCAACAAGATTATTTTCCTCTATAGTTGAATTAGAATAGGAATTAAAGTAGTGAACTTGGTAGAAATTTAGTTTCAAGTCCTCGTGGGTTCGATACTCTATTTACTCTTTATTACTTTTGCGATACGTGCACTTGCGTTTAATTGCGTGTGTAAAATCCGCAACAAGTTTTTGGCACATTTACTTCGTGCATTCTAGGTCGACTATGAAAAAAAAAAAAAATTGAAATTTTATGTGTTTTTGACTGTTTTTCCTGCACATTTAAAGCACGAATACAGAATCGAAAATTTAGGATGAAGTTAGTGAATTATAGTCTAGAATAGAGCTTAAGAAATCCTTTATTGCCTACCTGATCTCTAGATTCGAGGGTTAAAATGCTAAGGGTCTAAGTGATAGTTTTGCCTAAGTTTGGGGGGAAGGATAACTTTAACAAGAACCAAGTGAAGAAAATAGTTGAAAAGCTATAAGTAAATTCAAAGAAAATAACCTCACTTGTATGAGACCTGAAAAACCTCATCGCTTGAGACATATACTTGCACTCCTCTAACTTGACTGCGATAAGTTGAACGATATATGGGTGCATCGAGTTAATTATTCTGCACTCCTCTATATTGACTGCCTCTTTAGAATGAGTTATGAGTGTGAGTGGTGCTAAACATACTTAAGTTGTTCTAAACAAAGAAAGAAATGCTGAGTGAAAGTTCGAACTTAAATGAGTCCATAACTTTGACTGAAAGCGTTGCGAGAACTTAGTAATTAGTGTGATAATCTAAGAAAATAGAGAATTTGTTTGGCAAGCTAGGAATTCATGCAATTAGGCTCAATGATTTCGAAGCTATATGGATCTAAGTGATTCCGACATTCTCGTATTATGTATACACACACACACGCAGGAACTACTTGATAGAATGCATAACTTTTTTGAAATTGATGGTTAGTAGTTTGACTTGGGATGCATGATTGTCTGAGTTTTTGTCATTACTCGAGGACGAGAAATTGTTTAAGTTTGGGGGTGTGATAACTCTGTGAAAACAGTGTTATCAAGTCTATTTCCTTTACTTGTTGGTTTACTTTTATTCGAGTTTTGGTAGAATCTTAGGCAATTTTAGTTAGTTTTGTGTTTTGTTTGCTCGAGTCATTGGTTTGATTGTTTTGTGCATGAATTGAGGTATTTCTTATATATTGTGTTCATATTTTAGGCCTAAGCTAATGTGGATATAATGACATGATTGGAAGTGAAGAACAACGAATTAAAGATCAAATGAAGTCAAGTAGTGCAAGAACGAAAAAGGAAAAAGCTTCCAGAAATGTTGCTGTGAACTCCGAGGACCATAACTCTTTCAAGGAAAATCCAATGAAGTTGAATTTCGAATATGATGTAGAGGAATCAGTTAGCTACACCACAGATTTTACGGATCTTGATTTGGAGTTCGAAGCTGAAAGTTATGACACTTGCAAAACTGTTGCGCAAAGCTGACGCGATTTTCAGCGGGATTTTAAGAGAAAACTAGGACTCAACTTGGTAGATCTATTTAAGGACTTCTAGGTCATGAAATTACACATCTTTGATCAGCTTTTAACTCACTTTTCTCATAGAATACACTTAGAACATCAAAGATCTACTTGGAGAAAGATTGAAGAAGAAAAGGGAGAAGTCTTGAAGATCACCCAAGCAAGAAAAACGCAATATTGAAGATCTTCATCTCGGATTCATCGTTTTGTCTATAAAACCACATGAACTCAGATTTGTTTTTCTTTATTATTTTTCTTCATATTATCATGAACTAATTCTTTAGGATCTAAGGTTTTTTATGAAACTATGTTACTTTGATTATTTTTATTGGATTATTAGTAGTTAGGGGCAATTCTTGTGTTTGATTCAATTTCGTTCTCTATGCTTGCAACTTGATTGATCACCTAGTTGTTAGATTTAATATTCTTTTTGAACTTGGAAAAGGGAGATTAGGATTAGATAGCAATTGAATAGTAAACGACCCTTAGGATAGGAATATACTTAAGGCGTTTATACCCGTTACATGAGGTTTGTGTTTAATGCTTTGTTTTATTTACGAATCACCTAGGAATAGAGTCGATTTGGATAATACATTAGTTCTTACGTAATTCGGAAGATACGTAGGAAAATACTTGAATCCTCGGGTAGCACTCTTGTCACCACAATAACTACGGAAATCTCAATTGACCAATCGCTAGATAACATAGTGGATTATAACCTTAGGTTTCTCTTCTCATTATTCGAACTCAATCCAAGTACTTTAGATAGTTAGCTAATTTAGTTAATCAAGTTGAAAACCCCAAAAATATATTTGGATTTGGAACCATATTAAAAGTAAATTAGGAATTGAAATTGGTAGATATTTAGTCAAGTCCCTGTGGAGACGATACTCTTATACTTACTCTTTATTACTTGTTCGATACGTGCACTTGCGTTTATTTGCGTGTGTAAATTCCGCAACAGTACGGTCCACTGAAAATTAAGAATTCAATGATCTCGATCCGGATCATTGATGTTGTGACATTAAAGGTGGAGGTGCTTTGTGTAATATGATTTACATAGGACTGGACCGGACGTGAATTGGAATCTATTATAAGATGCCGTTAACTTTAGATTTCAATGCATGTCACACGATGATCATATATGAATTAATCTAAATCTTGAGTAGGCATAAACTCCTGTTTATATCAGCGAGTCCTTTTGACTCATAGGTAGTGACTTGTTTGTTAATCTTGTCACACACTTATGTCTTGGAGGTCCGTTGAGATAAATGGCTGAGAATGTGCACTACAGATATGGAATCCAACTCTTTCTGCGGAAAGCTGAGTTAATTGATTCCCTTAAGTGTTAATTCTGGAACTGAACAGTTCGAGTACTCTGGTTTGTGAAAATGTTTATAAACCAAACTGTTCACTAGTGAATTAATGGAACTTATGGATTAAGAAATAATTATAGGGGCAAAACGGTAATTTCGCTTAGCTTTAATTATGAATCAATTCTTGGAGGGTTAAATCATATGTAATGACTATATCAATGGACACTCTGATCTTTCGAGTAAAATAGAATGTAAGGACAAGAGTGCAATTCCAGGTCTTTAGTGGAGTCACTTGGAATTAATAAATTGAATATATTAATTAATGAGTTTAATTAATTATTTAATTTATTGGAGCTTGAAATTACATGTCCATAGGTCCCAATCCCGACTTTTATTATTCTACGATTGAACCTATAATAAGAATGATTAAACTCTCGATACATTTTGGGAATTTTTTTCTAAAATATACATGATGAATTAATTGTGATATTTAATTGATGAATTGTGAATTAATCAATTAAAAATATGACAATTGATTAAATCAAATTTAATTATTGAATTAAATTTGTTTAGGAATTTCCTTAATAGGAAAATGCATTTTATGATTATATATGATATACTCATAATATAAGATATATACAAATAATGCAATTACCTAGAAGGAAGGAGATGGAATCCTATTTGAGTTAGGAAAAAGTAGTTGAGAAAGATAAGGAAAGAGGATATGTATGACATATCTATATATATGAGATATCTCTTTTCTAATCATACAAGCTTTTTTGCAGAGATACAATTTTGTAACAAAAGCAAGAAACTCTCTCTCTTTTTCTCTACACAAAAATCGTCCATCACCTTAGAAATTAGGAGAAATTCGTTCATCCAATTTCTAGAGTTTAATTATTCAAACCTAAAAGGTTAGTGCCCACCCACTAGTAGAAGGAGAAACGGGGTTGAAGA
>JAYDYQ010000929.1:0-14959 GCA_034814905.1 Penstemon davidsonii | reverse complement strand
CCTTGATGATCGGAAGAGTACAAGAAGTTTTGTATTCTATTATGAAAATTCAACATTCACTTGGTTATCGAAGAAGTAGCCGAAAGGAATTTGTTGAAGGAACTCAACATTGATCAGGAGAAATCGACAGAGGTGTACGTCGATAACAAGTTAGTGATATCACTGGCCAAGAATCCAGTGTTACATTATCGAAGCAAGCATATCGACACTTGATATCATATCATGGAAAGGAGTAAAAGTGAACTTCGTAAATTATGAAGATAATATTGTCGATATCTTCATGAAGTCTATGAAGACAAAAGTGTTTGAGAAGCTGAGGAGTAAACTCTGCATGAGAGAATCAAGATTAAGGGGGGGTGTTGGAAGTTAATCTTGATTACGACTCTGTTAGTTGGAAAGAGATATGAGTTATCACCAAGAGAATTAGAGATAAGGATATCTCATAGTTATGTTGTGATCTAGTTTTATATTCTAACTTCTAAGTAGTATATGGGTAGTATATTGCATATGTAAATAAGAAGTAGAAGAGAAAAGAAAAAGAATTGTTGGGTTGAATCAATTGTAAAATTGACATCAATTTTATTTTTTGAATTTTTATTTGTTTTTATAGTTATTTGGAGGAGACTAATTCTTTTGGAAGGAAAATATATAATTTTATTGCTTCATTTCCTTACTTTTTTACCTTACATTATAATTTAAGTAATACACTTATTTATAGTTGCATGTGGAACAATCTAGAGTGTCCAGTTCCATCTATATTTTCTAGTACAATCTACACTTTCTAGATTTGTCGACATTCATCTTAGATACCTAGGATTTATTGATATTATTCTAGATTCTTCTACCAAATTGATACTAGCTTAAACATGATATATCTTGATAAATTATGAAACTTCTAGAACTTTCAAGCAAAATATCTCACATTTTAACACTCCTCCTTGAGATTTTTGCTTGATAATCCAACCATGTTTGATTGTATTATGATGTGCCATAGGTGCAAATGCATCTTTGTAGCTGAATCTCATTTTTTGTGCATTTATCTTTGCAACCCACTTGGTCTTATGCTTGTTGACTGTGCCATTTCGATTTTCCCTAACTATTTTTTGTACAAAGCACCTTATTAGCTTACAGCCTCTCAATTTTCCATGTTTGATTATTGTTGATCATAATTATCTCTTCCTTCATCGTAACTTTCTTTTTCTCGTATTGAGAAGTTTCTTTGTAATTGCATGGCTCCGTAAATGCCATTTGACACACACACACACACACACACACACACACACACACATATATCCATTATGGATCTGAATTTTCTGGAAGATTCAAATGATGTGTTTATGGAGGAGTCTTCTGTCATTTCTTCATTTTTATTGTTCCGATTTTTCAAACCATTTTTTGTCTCCTATTGTTCAGGCATTATTGGTGTTCCTGGTTTACTTATATCGACATTTTTGTCCAAATTCTCAATTACAGATTCAGAGGTGCAACCATCATCATCATCCATATATTTTTCTAAGTAGAGGCGAATAGATCTCATGTGGGCATCTAACGCAAATTTCTCAAGCCCCAAATATGTCTAACAATCTCAGCACATAATTCAACGTCAATGATTCAGCTTGGTCTTTGAGATATTACAGGCGAGAGACAACCACAGTCTTAATTCACCGCCCAATTCCTCGCTCTTCTCTTTCTTGTTTTGCCATTGAAACACTCTCCAAACATTGATATTTTTCTCGAAGGATCTCTCATGCTTCTTTAGCGTAGTCGGAACTACTATTTCGATGAATATTTCTTGAGTAACGGTAGCTTGGAGGAATGTAAGTGCCTTCATATTCTTTTTATATTCTTCTTTATTTGAGGTACGGAAGAACACCTTCATTTTTCGGTTCGGTTCTTCAAAACTGTTTTCAACAATATCTCATAACTCACTTGTTATGAGAAAAGCCTTCATTCTTACCTCCCAATAGTCGTAGTCTTCACCGTTGAAAATAGGTGATGTAGGAAGCGTTATATTTAATGAACCCATTTTATGAACTCAATCCCTTAAGATCAATGAGCTCTAGATACCACTTGTTGGGGTTTGTGAGGGTTGAATCAATTGTAAAACTGATATCACTTGATTTTTTGATTTGTTTTTATTTTTGCAGTTATTTGGAGGAGAGTGATTATTTTGGAAGGAAAATATTTTATTTTATTACTTCATTTCCTTACTTTTTTCCTTACATTACAATTTAAGTACTACACTTTTTTATAATTGCACATGGAACATCTAAAGTGTCTAGTTCCATCTATATTTTTTTAGTATTATCCACACTTTCTAGATTTGTTAGATCCCTAGGATTTATTGATATTATTCTAGATTCTTCTACCAAATTGATACTAGCTTATACATGATATATCTTGATAAAATATGAACATTCTAGAACTTTTAAACAAAATATCTCACATTTGAACAATAATATAGTTAGAAGAGTCTAGTCGAGTTAGTTTTTTGTAGAGAGAAAAAAATCGAGTAAGTAATAAATTAAGATTTATCCTCCTCCTCCTCCTCCCATAATTAATTCTGCTACATATTGACTACATTATTTTGTACCACTACGCAACATCATATAGCAAGCATTTCAACTTTGCCATAGAGAATTTGGTCGCTAAAGCCAATTTTTGTTGTAGTGAAATGGCCAAATACATATTATATTTACCGGTGCAAATTGGTGTTTAGAACGTAGTCAGGATAGTATGAAACTCCCTTTGCGTACTTTGTAGGCAAAAAATCAACTTTCATACCATATAATACGCCAAAGTTCATTTTTCATACCAATCGAACGAAAATCAGACCAAGCCACACTTCCGTCAGTTATTTATTGAATGTGCCACTTGTCTGTTAAGTTGACTTGAAACGGAAGTATGATCTTCGTTCGATTGGTATGAAAAATGGACTTTGGCTTATTCTATGGTATTAAATTGAATTTTTGCCTCACTTTCAATTTTAATCGTAATCAACTTTAATTTGTTTGTTCTTGACCATACTTTTTCATCTAAACAAATATTGCAATGTATATTAACCAAAGGGACATACGGCATTTAGTAGTTATTATATTTTACGTGTAGGTCTCACATTAGAATGTAGTTTTGATCAATGAAATCTATCAACATTCCTAGCTAGCAAATGGGTGTATTAGGAAAAAAATTATTAGGGCTCGTCTAAGTTGATCCGAGCAAAGACCATTCAATCTTTAAGTTGGATCATATTAAAAGTGTAACGCAAGAGTAGTTGAGTAATTTGAAATGTGTATTTGATACCATTATAGGAGGTGAAATACCTTATTTCAATTTGGGTCGATTCGTAATCTAAGTCAAATTATCCTTAACTTTTCTACACAAAAAAAAAGGTAGAAAAATCTTTCTCAAATAAATAATTTTACTTGGTGAGACTAGACAACAAATGTTTGAATGGTTAATAAAATAAATTGAATGAATATATATATCTATGTTTAACTAAATAAAATGTAAAGGCAAAAATTCATTTTTCATACCATAGAACATGATAATTTTCATTTTTCATACAACACATGCCTCGCACGTGAGTTTTTTTCCCGCTCAAGGCGACTTAACATACCACGTGGCAATTCCGTTAAAAAACTTGACGGAAGTATGATTTTTGAAACGTCCGTTTATTCTATAATATGATTTTTGTTCGATTAGTATGAAAAATAAACTTTGACTTATTCTATGGTATGAAAATTGAATTTTTGCCGTGCTTTGCATATTGTATTTGATGAATCTATTTCTTGAATGAATGCAGTTTATTTGACCAAAAAAAGTACAAAAATTCCTTAGGCCTAAAGGTATCGCAATCTTTATTTCTGTTTTTCCTAGTTTTAAATTTTTTCTTTGTTTTGAGAATACATCCTTAAATTTTGACGGAAGTCAAACTAATTTGTACTTGTGTTCAACATCAATATACTAATTGTGCAAAGGGGAATATAGTAACAAGAGCAACATATTTATGCTTTTATTTAGTTAATATTTCACAAGTACATAACCGATCACCAAACCACATTCATGCCAACAATATATACATAGTACTTGATTAATTACTACATAGGTACACACAGTAACAGGAAAACCTAAACCAAAACGAACTCGGCTTAGTTATTATAATCTCAGTCTCTGCCCGGAGTTGTACCACCTTGTCTATTGAAATCTGGTATAGAATACGAATGGTGATTGTCTCCATCCAAACTACTCTCAGATTCTTTTGCAGCCATTATCTTTTCTTCTTGATATTGCTTCTCGTCTACTAATACTCTCCCCGCAGCTGCTTTTCCCATGCAAGAGCTTATTGTCAATAGCAACACCATGAAAGCAATAATCAACCTCATTTTGGCCATTAATTAATGCTTTGCGTAACCGTACGTACCTGTCATTAAAATTGATCAATATATATATACAACTAATTAGAGAAAAATAAAGGAGTGAAATGCAAAGATACCCCCATGCTTTGTCTAATTAGCAAAAATAGCTATGTGTTATTTTTATTACCAAAGACCTCCGCCGTGCTATTTTTTATTAGCGGAACACCCATGCAGGAGTTCATATTTTGTAGAACAAATAACAATTATAACCCCAACAAAAAATGCGAAAACACACTATTCATTTAAAAATTTGACAAAGTTCCCCTGTTAACTCTATATATTAGCAATAATCCCCTTGTTCATTTAAAAAATTGGCAACGATCTCCCTATGGATTTATATAGGAATTTCAAATGGGGTATTTTGCTAATAAAAAGATCACAGGGGAGAATTTTGTTAACAAAAATAACGTAGGGGAATGTTTGCCAATTAGGCAAAGCAGAGTGGTATTTTTGCTATTAACTAAAAAATAAAGTGTATTGATATATGGCTATTAACTAAAATATAAAGTATAACGATATATTGATCATATGTTATCTTATATTACAAGAATTGCATTATATGAGTAAATATTATACTAAGTGATTAAACATTAGCAAATGGTAAGACATGAACTTACTCTATATGAGGTTTTGATAGATGGGAAATGGTTGTTGTGATGAAGTAGAGTGGGATTAATTTTGGGTTTTTATAGTTGAATTTGAGATAAAGTTTGTTGATGTGATTGTCCACCAAATGAGGCAAGTGTAAGTGGGATTCCCAAATCATAGCTCCATTTCGAGTACCATTTATCACAATAATGGAGTTTATAATTAGTAAATTAATGAATAGGACATTTTCGAAGAGCAAATGGATGATTAACTCCATGATCCCTAGCTAGTGGATAAATTTAAACCAAAAAGTCAAATGAATACAGTGAAAACCTTGCTATTTTGCATTGTGATGGCATATATATGAAGAGCAATTCATTAGATTGTTTGATATTTTATCAATATTTAGCTTCATCAATGGTGAACTTGTAGTTAATTGAGAGGTGAATTGTATGTAGAGATCCCATGATGTGTATCAAGAAATCATTGCAATGTTGCTAATTATATCACCGGGCACTCAAATAAGCATTTTAGTTTTTATTTAGTCAATTCTTGTAATATAAAGAGAATCACACTTTTCATCCTCTTATAGGCTGACTTTTGCACATTCGTCCTCTTAACTTTTTTTGTAGCATATGCGTCCCTCTTATCAATATAGTACTATAACACATTCATCTCTCTTAAATTTTTCCATCTATTACACGGCAGAGACGGCCTCATGTGCAAAACATGTGCATTATTTGGCGGACATTTTTCTCCATTCACCTAATTAAATTCAAAATACATCCATTTTTGTCCATTTTAGTCAAATGTGGACGTTCTAAGTGTGTCTTTTTGCATTTTGGATTTATTTGGAGGTTTTAAGTAAGTTTAATGTATTTTTTTATTTAATTAGGTAAATGGACGAAAATACCCGCCAAATAATTCACGTGATGCCGTCTCTGTCGTGTAATAGACGAAAAAATAAGAGGTACGAATGTGTTACACTATATTGATAAGAGACATGCATCTGCTACGAAAAATTTAAGAGGAACGAATATGCAAAAATCAACGGACGAAAAATGCGATTCACTTTAATATAAACCATGAATCTGGAGAGAATTGCACTTGTGGTACCAAACTATATGTCGATTCTCACTTGTGGTACCATAAAAATCGAGGCCGACACATTTGGTACCACAATTTAAGAAATCGAATCACTTTTGGTACCACCGTTAAAAATGGACGTTAACTGATGATGTGGCGATTAAGAGTTATTGCAAAATTGATACCATTACTTATGTTGACTGACAATTCTACCCCATAACAATTTAGGTTGTCAAAATAACCTCACATCTTCAAATTTACTGACAATTTTAATTCACTTTGTTGCCCAATTTCAAAATTGTCTCGAATAAGACACGTGCGGACCAATTTAGAGATTTTACTTATTATATTTACATATTTATTTAACTAATTTAATTTTATAAATAATATTAACATACTAAATAATACTTTAATATAAATTTGCCAAAATATTAAATAAAACAAAAATTTTTAAATCTAAAATTTAAATAATAAAATTTATTAAAAAGATAAAGTTATATATTATTTATAAAATAATTATAATTTAAAAAAAAAACTAAATCCCCAAAACCCATCCCTACCACCCCCCCCCCCCAAACCCCATCCCCATCCCCCCGTAACCCTCTCCCCCAACCCAGATCCCAGGTCGCCGGTGGCTTTGTATAGCCGGTCCCAGGCCGAGGTGGCCTGGGATCGTAGAACCCAGGCCATCGCGGACTGGGACAACATAGATCCCAGGTCGCGGTGGCCTGGGTCCTCCGATCCCAGGTCGCGGTGGCCTGGGTCCTCCGATCCCAGGCCACCTCAACCTGGGACCGGTGATCCCAGGCCACCGGTGGCTAGATCCCAGTCCGCGATGGCCTGGGTCCTCCGATCCCAGGTCGCGGTGGCCTGGGTCCTCTGATCCCAGGCCACCTCAACCTGGGACCGGTGATCCCAGGCCACCGGTGGCTTGGGACGGACGATCCCAGGCCGCCGTTGCCTGGGATTTGGGTTGGGGGAGGGGGTTACGGTGGGTTGGGGGGGGGGGGGGGTGGGGGGGTAGGGATGGGTTTTGGGGTTTCAGTTTTTTTTTTCTTGTAAATTATAATTATTTTATAAATAATATATAACTTTATCTTTTTAATAAATATTATTATATAAATTTTAGATTTAAAAAATATGTTTTATTTTTAATATTTTGTCTAATTTATATTAAAGTATTATTTGGTATGTTAATATTATTTATAAAACTAAATTAGTTAATTAAATATGTAAATATAATAAGTAAAATCTCCAAATTGGTCCGCACGTGTCTTATTCGAGACAATTTTTGAAATTGGACAACAATGTGGACTAAAATTGTCAGTAAATTTGTAAATATGGAGTTATTTTGAATACCTAAAATATTATGGGGGTAGAATTGTCCGTCAACATAAACAATGGTATCAATTTTGCAGTAACTCTTAATCGCCACATCATCAGTTAACGTCCATTTTTAACGGTGGTATCAAAAGTGATTCGATTTCTTAAATTGTGGTACCAAATGTGTCGGCCTTGATTCTTATGGTACCACAAGTGAGAATCGAAATATACTTTGATACCACAAATGTAATTCTCTCCATGAATTTCTCTGAGTTTATGCATAATGTTAGAGCATTATTGACAGTGTCATACTGTCACCCTTAGGAATAGAATTCCCACAATGATACTACTATCCATGTCGTTTATGGCAACTTGTTGCCATGCATAGTCATTGAATGCGGTTACCTAATGATGACATAAGCTCTAACTCTAAGAGTACTAGGGAAAATTATAGGTCAACATTACAATAATAAAGAAAGAATTTCGTCTTTGTAGATGACCTTGGCAACTTGTTGCCATGCATAGTCATTGAATGCGGTTACCTAATGATGACATCAGCTCTAACTCTAAGAGTACTAGGGAAAATTATAGGTCAACATTACAATAATAAAGAAAGAATTTCGTCTTTGTAGATGACCTTACTTTGAGATTTGGTATCAAAAGTTATAAAGTCAATACATTTAATATCAAAATGTAATGATGCTTAACACATTTGGTACTTCCATCAAAATTTGACGGAATTTCAAATTTTGGATGGAAAATTTGCATAATTGGTCCCATAATTAAAGGTTGTTGGCAAAGTTTGCCCTACATGTTTTCTGACAGACAAATTTACCTCACAATTTACAAGTTTGAAGCCTTTCAGTCCCAATTGCAAAAATAGTTAAATTATTAATCTCATTTAATAAATTTTATATATTATTATTATATCTCTTAAACTAATTAGATTTTATATATAACATCTATAAATTAAATAATATTTAATATAAAATCTAAAAAAATAAATATCAATTAAACTTATTAGATTTTTTAAATTTCGAAAATAAATCTTTTAAACTAATAAGATTTTACAAATAATATATATAAATTAAATAATATTTAATATAAAATCTGAATTTTTTTAAATTACATAAATATTAATAATCTTATTTAATAAATTTTATATATCATTATTATAATTAAAAATGCAAAAACCTAGCCCTTAGATGGCCTGATTCGCAGGTCGGAGGTCGTGGTGCCCTAGGATTGGAGAACTCAGGCCACCGCCGGCCTAGTTTCCATGTTGTTGTAGGGGTTGGGTGGGTGGTGAGGGCATGGGTTTTGTATTTTGTTAATTTTTTTTAATTATAATAATGATATATAAAATTTATTAAATAGGGTTATTAGTATTTAAGTAATTTTAAAAAGAATTTTTTTCAGATTTTATATTAAATATATTTAATTATATATGTTATTTGTAAAATCTAATTAGTTTAAAAGATTTTTTTCGAAATAAAAAAATTCTAATAAGTCTAATCGATTTTTATTTTATCAAATTTTATATAAAATATTATTTAATTTATATATATTATATGTAAAATCTAATTAATTTAAAATATTTTTTTTTTGAAATTTAAAAAATCTAATAAATTTAATTGATATTTTTTCTCTTCAAATTTTATATAAAATAGTTTATATATATTATATATGAAATCTAATTAGTTTAAGAGATTTAATAATAATGTATCAAATTTATTAAATAGGATTAATAGTTTAACTATTTTTACAATTGGGCATGTAATGCTTTAAACTTGTGAATTATGGGGTAAAATTGTCGGCCAAAAAATATGTGGGGCAAACTTTAACAGCAATCTTTAATTAAGGGACCAATGCTGATAATTTTTCATCAATTTTCTGTCCAAAATTGAAAATTTGGTCAAAATTTTGATGGAAGTACCAAATGTGATGAACATCGTTAACTTTTGGCATGAAATGTGTTAAATTTGTAACTTATGGTACCATAACTTTAAAGAATGTCATTAATGGTACTGAAACATTTCCGGTCATTTTGGTAGACGGCGACGGAATTTTTAGAGCTGATGTTCCTTTTAGAAGGATAGAATCGAAGTATAGTGTTGAACAAGTAGTGTAACCGTTGAGTTCTATGGCGATGAACTCAATGGAGTCAGTTATAGTGATCTTGCTTCTGATAAAAAATATGCTAGACGCGCTCAATTGGGTAAATTTTTTTAATTAGAGCGTGCAACTTTGAAATCCGATGGTGTTTTTCGGAGTAGACCAAGGGGTTGGTTTACTTCTGGGCATGCTTCGTTTGCTTTGCTCTTCTTCTTCGGACACATTTGGCATGGTGCTAGAACTGAAATTCTCTCCAATAATAAATGAAGTGTACTGTTTGAAGTTAAGCTTGTTCTAGAAGAAAGGAAGTTAATGGAAATTACTAGGAGTTTAGTCGATTATTAGAAATTAGTAGGAGTTAATGTATTCGGTTAGGGAACTAGCTCTGGGAATCTGGATGCACCAGCAGAGATCATTGATCTTATCGCTAATGAGGATCGAGTTGGAAGGAGCAAGGGAGTTTGACCTATTAAAATTTTGGTATTTTGAGAGAAATGAAAGATCACAATCAGCAAAAGGACCAAACTCCAAAGAGTATGCCAAGATTTCTGAAACGATTTATGAGAGAGCAGTTAAGTCTAGTTTATCTATTCAAGAGAAGCAAGACATGAGTGATGAAGCTATTACTATCATAAATCAGTTGAGCGGCATAAATGTTGGATTGAGATCATTCCAAAAAGAATTTAAAAATGATCTGAATTATCTAATGACAAAACTACCCGGTGCTAAAACGTTGTTAAGCAGTACAATAGCTTTGACTCAATTCAGAGTTGATAAGATTGAATAGAAGCACATCCAGGATGATGAAGGATGTTTTCGTCAGGTGTACGGTGGGGTGAGGTGTATGCCAACCGTCAACAACCTTCTTCAATATGGAGTTCGGACGATCATATCGTTCTCGGCTCCACTTTCAGGGACCTAGACCACTCAAAGAAACTCGTTAAGACGTGTCGGGGTTGGACCATCCGACGACCCTCCAACGCTAAAGTCAGTATAGTCCGAGGAGACAATCTAAGTAACTAGAAGTGGATGCGTGTATTATGCGTACCTGGTTCAGTAATGATGAGGAGTATTTATAGTTGATTAGACATTTTCGGTTCGGATACGGGTCGGTATTGAGTTGATCGGTTGGGGATACTTTATTTCTTCGTTAGTTAGCTTAATGAGTGGGGTAATATGATATTTCTATGTTCATTGGTGTGCTACGTCGATCTTGTTGTAGAGTGTGACGAGGTATCAATGTCGATGGTCCGAGTGTCGTGGTATGTCTTGGCATCTGATCTGTTAGTCAATGTGTGGTGCCACATAAGCTGGTACATTTCTTGGTATATCACAGGAGACTATGGAAGTGAGGGAAAGGCTACAGTCATTGTAAACAAAGACTAGTTCCTTACATAGGAAGACTGACTGACTCCTTACATGAGAAGAATGATTCTTTGAATGCCATAGTCTCTGGCTCTGCAAGTCTTGATAAATCTGACGAGACCTCCAATGTTATAACTCAAGTTGGTCTTCAGGTTCAGGAAATTAGGGCTCGTTTGGATATATTTCCGCCCATGAGTTTCGCCCATTTCATGGGCCAACTGCCAACCCTTTTGCTCCTGGCCCAAAAAACAAGCGAAACATGTGTTTTGGCTTAGGACGGTGTTCACCAAACAACTTTTGTAAGTGGTAAGAAATTAATCTGACACATCTGTCCATTGGCAGTGTACCCCAACCCACCTTCTTTACACACATTTTTGTATTTTATAATTTCCTTCCTTTCACCTGCTGTACATAAATAATATGAATCGTATATATTGTAGTCTTTAGCATCCATATATAACTTTTTATAAAAAAAAAAAAAAAAGCATCCATATATAATCACCCAGACATAAATATCATAGATAATTAAAAATTTATATGAATAAATACTTATTATTCTAGTAGTTCAATATTACTCAATAAATTGATATTCAATATTTAAGTTTAAATCATATCCATCTAATAATTTGAACACATAGCACATTATGTATAATTAACATAAATTTGATCACAATTATAGCAATATTATTTCAATAACTACACTATATAATATCATATCTCAATTCTAAAAAATCATTGATGTGACATGTATCATGATTTTCTCCCTGAAACTCCAACATCCAAAATCAATACTAACCATATCTCAAATTTTCAAAATTCACTATCCATTATTTTACTAATATTTTTCATCTCAATATTCCAATCAAAATCAATCTTAGTCGTGTTTCAAATATTTCACCGAAAACAGTAAAAATGCAAGTAATCAAACACAGAAATTTTTTATAGTGGTTATATAGACAAGAATGTCTTTTAGTCCACTTTTCTAAATCACAAAGATTTAGGTTATACTATGAACACAAAGTAAATAGTACACTCTACTTGCACTTTTACAACAAATGATAAAGCCACAAGTTCACTATAGGAAATTACAAAGAAAACCTATACTCTGAAGTATTTTCACTCACTAAGATGGAAGACTACTTCTCACAACTCTCTCTTATACAGAAATCACTAAGATTTTGAATATATGCTTGTTTTCTCGACTCAGCTTGTCAACAAATGACTTTGCTGTTAGTGTTCTGTTCTTGAGTATTTGAGACTTGAAGATTTGATCGTGAATTCTCTCAGTTGTAATTGAGTTACCTGTCTCTTACTCTTGAATCCAGAACTATTTATACTTGAGGATTTGAATTCTGCCCGTTGAGAAGAGACAGATTTTCAGATCTTCCTCGAGTACGGGTCCTTTTCTCTGAACGGCTTCTGCAACTGTTCAATGTACAGTTCTGCCGTACTTTCTGTCACGTCACATTAAATGCACCTTGCTGACCCGATGTTTCTCTCAATCATTTGTCATTAATACCCTCTTCTTACAGCATTTATTACTCCAAGTGCATTTATTACCGTTGTAATAACTTCCTGATCACTTCCACTCTGCTGATCGAATCTACTCTGCTGATGAACACTTTGCTGATTCAAATCTACTCTTTTACATCTAACTTTGCCTTAGTCATTTTCTTAACTTCAGCTTCAGAGTGACTAGCTTCAAGAGCAGCCTTGAGCTCATTTTCCTCCTTCTTTTGCTCGACCTCTTCTCTCTTCTTCTTGTGGTAAGGGGATACCTTAGCCTTACCAATTATTTTCCTTCTGGCGGCTGGTGCTTCTTTGATCTCTGCTGATGGAACATCAGACTTAACAGTTTGAGGTTCAGACACCTCAGCTGTTGTCTAATTTTCAGCATCAGACGGCTTTGCTGATTCCACTGGTCTCTCAGCGGATTGGTGGACTTCTCTTACTGTTTCAGGAATTCTGACTCTTTGTCCTCCAAGTATCAACTTCTTTCTTGCTGTAGTTTTTGTAAATGTGGAAGTTGTTACAGCAACTGGTTTCTTAAGTGAATTCCTTGTCCTTTTAGATAACGGCAGTTCATCTGATTCTGTTTGTTCAGGAGATGCGTTCCGAGGCATCTCATCAACTCTTTAGCAACTTCAAAGATGATTTTATCAGCTTCTGAAGTTTCAACTGATTTGGCTTCAACAGCAGGGTTTGCTGTTTGATCAGCAGGCTCAACAACCTTAACTTCGACTTTGCTTTTCTGTTTATTAACAGGCTTCTCTTCAGCCTTGCTGTCAGTAGCCTTGTCATCACCTTTAGTTTTTTTAGCCTTTTCAGCAGGCTTTTCCTCAGCAGCTTTTCTCTTCTTCTGCTTCTTTTCAGGTGAGACTTCAGTCTTGGCTATTGTTTTAACAGGTTCGTAAACCTTTACTTCGTTCAGCTTGTGTACAACTTTTCCAGCTCCAAGTTCATACTTGAGAGCCATGAACAGATGACTCAATAGAATGGCATGCTCTGATTTCTTTGCAGCCAGAATGTTGAACACGTATTGCTTATCCCTCGATTCATGAATAGCATGCTCTTTGAAATCTTCAGGAATTTCCTGAATGGAACAAAAGGAATAAGAACACATTTAATAAGAATATAAATTGAACAAAAAATTAAGAGTTGATTCAATGCCATTCAGAATTAATTTATAATCAATGCCATGCAGAAATTTAGCAATAATAATACCATGCAATTTTACCCAAATTAAATCATCCTGCCATGCAGGAATAACAAAAAATGAAACAAATAGATCCCAACAAGGATCAACATCATGCTAACATGTAGAAATGCATAATCAGAATCTACATTTTTTCAGGAATCTTACAAATTTAAATTTTTCATTAAAGGTTCAAACACATGTTTGTCTACATTAATTGGCATGCCAACCTAAATGCACCCATGTCCATGTTTACAATTGTGTAACATGAAAATTAATCTCAATCATAAATATCAACCAAGTACATGGTAATAATTCAATAAAGTTAATCTTTTTAAAAAAATAATCTCACACATCACTTTCAAACTTTTTCCCCTTTGTCCACATGCACACCCAACACTGATTATTTAGATGAAAACAGTCCTATACTTTATCCGAAATGGAAGCATTATCTATTGAGGAAATTAGTACATGTACCATACTGAATACATAAATCTAAATCTTCCTTAAAATGGCAAGGAAATTAATTGTCCCATTAAAATTATTGTCTATAAACATGATACTAAATTAGATGCACACCCAATCCTCCATTATAAAAATTCCAGATACGAAATGCACATAAAATTTTGAGGAAAAGTTAACCAATCAAATAAATACAGTAAATATTTCTATACCCCGAACACAGTTGGGTGAATAAACCACAAGAACAAAAGAAGATGTTGGAGATTCTACAAAATTACTTACTAAAACGAAATCTGAAGTAATAGGGCACTTACAATTTTTTCCGGAGACAGTTGGGTAAACCTCATGAAAAATCGCATCCCCACCGCGTAATTAACACCATTCATGGTAAGGTTGGAGGAAAAGATAAGTATTTCGCCAGAATTCTTCAGAGAAAACCTAACAGAGAATGCTTAGTGACGGGGGTTCCTTTACGGGAGAGATAAACAGGGCAAATGGGTTATGCAAGGGCAAAGGTTTTTTCTTCTGGAATTAAACTCAAGTTGGGATATTTGGCTAATTGGCCTTACTCCAAACAATTATTGATTAATTCTCGGAAAAAAAAAAGTCATCATATTATGAATTGAATTGTAAAATATGATTAATGTTTTTTAATTTCATATCATAGTCGAATGGAAATATGAGTTGGTTCAATTGTTAAATTAATGTTTTTTTTGCAAAATAAGGCTTTCCTTTTTTATTTTTCTTTTTTCTTGGTTTTAATAACATTTAAAACTAATTAAACTTAATTGAAAATACATGGTTTCATTGAATTTTTTTTCCAACCGTTGGTAAGCTCATCCAACGGTTAATTCATCTTCATTGTCATATACTTAATTGTTCTTAATTATATTTAGTAATTGAAAATATA
>JAYDYQ010000928.1:0-16141 GCA_034814905.1 Penstemon davidsonii | reverse complement strand
TAGATCAGGGCCGGCTCTAGGCAAATTTCAAATTTGGGGCCCTTTGTTATAAAAAAAGATATAATCAATTTATTTTTTAAATGCAAAAATACTAATTAAATATTGACATATTATTTTCTCTAACATATTCTTTAGGCAAAATTGCAAAAAAGTCCCAAACTAATCAGTGATTTTGGATTTTCGTCCCAAGCTATATTACTTAACCAAATTCGTCCCGTAATTTTATATTTTTTTGAAATATCGTCCCACTTGCCACATGGCTGCTTACATGTCACGATGTGGAAAATTTTAGCATAAACAATTATACAAGATTGCAAAATTCATCCCAAACTAATTACAAATTTTGGTTTTTTCGTCCCAAACTATATTAACTCGCTGAATTTCGTCTCACAATTTGTCATTTTGCATGAATTTAGTCCTTCATTAAATTTCTAATTTAATGGAAATGACGATTCATCTTTTACTTTTTTAAGGGATTAATGTCAATTTATCCCCTATGATATTTATAATGTTCAATTTATCCCTTGTAGTTTGAAAAAGAGCAATTTACCCCCTGTGAAAATTTAAAAAAATTATTTTATCCTTTTGAACCGGAGTGTAACTCAATTGCATAAATTGAGAGTGTGCATGCAAAGTGTTTTATAACAAGGGGGTAAATTACTACATTTATTATAATACAGGAGGTGGAATTGCCACATTTATCACAACACAGGGGGGTAAACTGTCACATTATCATAACACAGAGAGGTAAATTGAATATTATGAATATCACATGAAAGTAAATTGCCAATCTTTTTTTAAGAGAAAAACAGTATGAATTTTCGAAATTCTCGTGCGCTTCTGGGAAAAAAAATCTTATCTCAGTTCATCAGGAAAAATTTGTGCATTCTTTTTTGTATTAATAAATAATAAATATTCATAATTAGTTTGGAACAAATTCTTTTTCCCATGTCATTTCAATTACGGGATGTAAATTGGCCAGTTAATATAGTTTGGGACAAAAAACCAACATTTGTAATTAGTATAATTGTTTATGCTAAAATTTGCCACGTCGTGACACGTAAGCAGCCATGTGTCAATTGGGAAGATATTCCAAAAATATATAAAATTATGGGACGAATTTGGCTAAGTAATATAGCTTGGGACGAAAATCCAAAATCACCTATTTCACATTTTTTTGCCAATTTAACTCATTTTTTATAATTGTTTATGCTAAAATTTGCCACGTCGTGACACGTAAGCAGCCATGTGGCAAGTGGGAAGATATTCCAAAAATATATAAAATTATGGGACGAATTTGGGCTAAGTAATATAGCTTGGGACGAAAATCCAAAATCACCTATTTCACATTTTTTTGCCAATTTAACTCATTTTTTTTTTCTTTCATCGATTTGATTCCCCCCCCCCCCCCCCTCCCCTTTTGTTGTTATCTCATGTTTAGCCAATATCAATCATTTTATACTAGTTATCCATTTTTGTCGGCTTACCCAGTTGTTTTATCAATTGCATCAATTTTTTTTTTTTGCTTTAACTCGTTTTTCTATCGATTTTACCATTTTTTATCATACATATTTTTAATAGAATTTTACCCTTTTTCATCAATTTAAACCTTCTATGTTTTGACTTATTTTGGCTTAAACCAATTATAAGTTTTTCAGTTAAGTAAATAATACTTTTTTTTTAATTCATATAGCCCGAAAGTGGCCTTTTGTTTTTATGTTCTTTAATAAGTGACAATTTCTTAAGAGCTTTCAAATTTACCTGCTTTTACACTGAGTTAATCATTTCTTTTTTGTTATTTTAGCCCGTTCTTTCATAGATTTCACCATTTTTTGTGTGGTTTATCTCATTTGTTAACCAATCCATCTATTATCTCTAGTTTAACCTAATTTTAGTCGATCTTCACATTTGTTAATTAATTCACTCATTCTCTTCGGTTTAACCAAATTTTAGTCTGATTTTACTTTTCTTTTGCTTATGTAACATATTTTCTCACATATTTCACCTTTTTTTTTTGCCAATTAACTCATTTTTTTGTTCTTGTTCTTTTATCAATTTGTTCCTTTTTTTGTTATCCCGTGTTTAGCCGATGTCATTAATTCTTTTTTATCGATTTACCCATTCTTTTTGTTGGTTAACTTTGTTTTTTTATCAATGGCACCATTTTTTTTTTGCTTTAGCTCGCTTTTCTTTCTAACCCATTTTCCCATTGATTTTACCATTTTTATCATATATTTTTAATCGAAATTTATCTGTTTTTGGCGGTTTTAATAATTTTTTAGCCGATGTCATTCATTTCTTTTACCGGTTTTACCCACTTTTTGTCGGTTAACCTTGTTGTTTTATCAATGACACCATTTATTTTTTGCTTCAACTCGCTTTTCTTTCAATCTAACCCATTTTTTCATTGATTTTACCAATGAACAACATCAATTATTTTCTTTCTTGACCTTGATATTTCCATCTAAACCATTTTCACAGGTTTAACCCCTTTTTTATTTATCGATTTCACCAGTTATACATGTCTTTTACTGAGTTCATCCGTTATCAATTACATGCTTAATCCATTTTTTAAACAATTTGACATGTTGTTACCAGTTTTCCTCAATTTTGCCGAGTGAACTTATTTTATCGATTTAACCCGCTTTTACACTGAGTTTATATATTTTTTTGTTATTTTAACATATTATTTCACCGATTTCATCCGTTTTTGCATTGAGCTTACCTTTTTTTTTTGTTAAACTAAATCGTTCATTCACCGATTTCACCCATTTTTGTGGTTTATCTCATTTGATAATCAATTAACGCATTCTCTCCGATTTAACCAAATTTTAGTTGATTTTATTTATTCTTTTGTCGATTAACCTATTTTCTCACCTATTTCACCTTTTTTGTTGTCTATTTAATTTTTTTTTATCTTGTTCATTCAACGATTTGACCCTTTTTTTATCACGTATTTACCGGATATCATTCACTTCTATCGATTCTTTCGGTTTTTATCGGTTTACCATGTTGTTTTATCAATTGCACGATTTTTTGTTGCTTTAATTTTTTTTTCTCCGATCTAAACCATTTTTCATTGATTTTACTATTTTTTATCATATATTATTTAATCGATTTTTCCCGTTTTCAAAGGTTTTAACCATTTCTATGTTTTGAGTTTTTATTGGTTCAAGTCCATTTATAAGTTTTTCAGTTAACTAAATAATACTACATTTTTATTCATATAGCACGAAGGTGACATAATTTTATTCTTTGATGATGTTCTTTAATAAGTGAATTTTTTTTTAATAACTTTCCAAAGAAATATCGATTTAACCCGCTTTTACACTGAATTTGCCTTTTCATATTTTTTTATATTAACCCGTTCTTTCACCGATTTTACCCTTTTATTGTTTATCCCATTTATTAATCAATTCACCCATTCTCCCCGGTTTAACCCAAACTTAGTTGATTTTATTACATTTGTTAATCAAGTCCTTCATTCTCTCTGGTTTATCCCAATTTTAGTCGATTTTGCTTATTATTTTTTTTTTGCTGATTTAACATATTTTCTCACATATTTCACATTTTCATGCCAATTTTAACTCATTTTTTTGCTCTTGTTCTTTTATCTCATTTGTTAATCAGTTAACCCATTCTCTTTTGTTTAACCCAATTTTAGTCAATTTTACTTTCTTTTTTTTTTTTTTTTGTTGATTTAACCTTTTTTCTCACCTATTTCAAATTTTTTTTTTTTTTTTCCAATTTAACTCATTTTTTTGTTCTTGTTCAATTCTTTTATCAATTTGATCCATTTTTTTTATTATCCTATGTTTACTTGATTTCAATTTTTATCATTTTTACCCCTTTGCGAAACATTTGATTGTTAGGAATTTAGCTAGATAAAAATCAATCTTTATCTTCAAACATTTAATAATGGGAAAAAATAGAATTTGTATATATATTATATATATATATATATATATATATATATATATATATATATGTATATGTATATGTATATATAATTAACAATTAAGCAAATTGTTCTTAAAATGATACTAAAATTTGTTAGTCCTCATATTAGTTTTCGTAAGTGACTTTGTAAGCAACTAAGTTTCTACCTTTTTTTGAACTTCATCTACATTATTAAGTCCACCAATTTTATGTATTGTCCAATTTTTATTTTATTGTATTTACTATTATTTTGATACAACAGTGTTTGTATTAAAGTAGACTTCATTTAATGTAAAAGTATATGATTATTCAATTATTTTATTCATCATTTAAGTAGGGATATATTAGTCATCACAAAAAGGGAAGAAATTCTCTTGGTCAACCCGTACTTTTATATGTATATAGATATGGATGGAGCTAGACCAATATTAATGGGGGTGAAATTCTTTTTTGTAATGTACTAAGTGAGAAAGTAATAAGCAGAAAAATCGTATTATAAAGAAAAAAACTGTATTCTTTTTATAATTATCAAGAAAGAATTTTTTTAAAAGTATTTATGCACCAATTTGATGGGGAAATCATGGGAAAAGTTTAGAGTAAATACAAAACACCCCTCATACTTTGTCTAACTATTAAAACCTTTCACATGGGATTCTTTTTAACAAAACCCCCTTTGAGCTTATTTATTACTAGCAAAAAAATACTCTCATAATAACAATTATACCTCCACAAAATATCGCAAAAACACCAATTTCAGATGCAAACAACCCAAATAAATTCTTATCTTGAAACTAGAAAAGTACAAATAGTAAAAGATAATATCAACTAAATTTTACATAAATCCCAACCAAAGAAAAAATTAGAGATTAATTATATAAATAGATAAAAAGTTAAGGTATATATATTTATTTTTTATATTTCTAGAGATAATTTGATAATTTTTATTTTGCAATCACTTTTAATATATTTTACAATTTTGGAAGTATCTATAATTAACGGAGATATTTATAAAAGAAAAAATATTACTTCTTTTTATAAATTTTCTTGACAACCAAACATCTGCAAGAAAATAATTTTCCTGACAACCAAACAGGTAGAAGAAAATGACTTTCTTTTCCTTTTCATTTCCTTTCCTTTCTTTTTCATTTTTCTACAATTTTCCCTCACTTTCCTTACAACCAAACAGGCTATAAGGAAATTGTAGTTAATTGCTTAATTTCTGTTTCACTTCAAATAATTGGATCATTAATAAATTATAAATACCATGTATATTAATGAAATTAAGAAGTCATTTCCGTACCTCAAAATTGAATTACGTGGTTCAATACTTCCTCCGTTTTTTCATTTGTCGCTTTGGCAAAAAAAAATGTTTACTTTTATTTGTTTTTTTAGGATTTCAATGTAAAATTAATGTTTTTTTACAAATTTTACCCTTCTTACTAATACTTATAATTAATGCTAAGATTATTTGATTAAAATGGTATTTTGAGATTTTTACTTCAAAAAAATGGTTATTTATGACATTTATTAGATCGTGTACAATTCTCCAAAATGACAAATAAAAAAAAGGGAGTATCTAATCTTGCCAATTAATTTAGTGTAGCATCCGATGTGAGTTGAGCAACATATCTTGAATCCAATAATTAAGTTGAATAATAAAAGCTAATTAATTAGCCAACTACCTTATCTAATAGTAGAAATTAATTATTTATACTAGATTACTAATTATTTAATATTGCTTTAATTTGCCATGACTGATGTCTAATCATATACTAAACTTAATTAGCTAGACATTAATAATACTTAATTTACGTGTTGAAATAAAAGCCATGCAAACAAGGGACCTAGCTAGCTAGCAAGGCTCTAGTACGTGTGGTGAGTAATGAGCCATCTTTTCTTTAACCAATCAAATCACACTTTGTTTCCCAGAGCACTTAATATTGTGGGCACGTTTTTATAATTAAAGAATGCACGATTGAATTAATTTGCATGTGTCTCTTCACAAATTAAGTAAATAATAATCTCTTTTTCTTAATTAAGGAGACAACTAATTTATTAGAGTTGCAAGAGAGGACATCCTGGATTTAATTAGTTGAACAAGATGAGATAAAAAGCAAAACAGGATTCGTTTTCAGTCATTTAGATGCTAGGTGGTGTATAATGTAATAGTACATTCTTGAAATGATGTGTGACGTCTAACAAATTTATATATATATATATATATATATGAAGAATGTGTTTTGATTTCAATTAAGTGTTTTGACTAAAATCCTATTTTTCTAGAGTTTTGAAATATTTTATTTTGTGAAAAACTTTTGATTGGTTGAAATTATTATATGAAATTTATATCGTAAATGTTATCATTTAGGTAATAATATCGATAATTTGTATCATGTCAATTACTACTAATAATGTAATTACATACTCCCATATATAATTTCACCAAAAAAATAATAGAAAACTTTATTAATTCCCAAAATTTCTCCTCTGAATAAGCTAAACAGATAGAGATGCAAGAGTTATTGAGCTAGAATATAATGATGTTTCTTTTATATTCATCTTTTGAATACTGGAAATGATATTCTCTTTGGTTCTTCCATGAAATTCATTGTTTTAATTTTCTTCTTCATACTATGATTTGAAAGCTTTGAAGCTTTCGATTTTTCTCTTCTTCTTTTTATTTTTTTATGATTATACAAGGTTTTATATTTTAATTTTCTGTTTATTTATATTTTATTATTTTTGTTGTAGAAATAATTACATTTTTTTTCTTTTGTTTAGTTTTATGATCATATGTGATAAGCTTTCGATTTTTCTATCTTTTTTTTTTCTCATTTTTTATGATTACAATATATCATGTTGTACAAGGTTTTTATATTTTAATTTAGTGTGTGTTTGTATTTTTATTTTTATAAAAAATATTTCATTTTTTTCTTTTGTATAATTTTATGATCTTATGTGATAAAAACACGCATATTTTATTATCTTTTGTATTTTTTTCTACTATATGTTTATTCAGTTAAATTTCATATATATTATTATTCATTAATTTTCATACAACATTTCTATGTTTTGGGTTTTTTTTAATTATTTTTATTATTTCATTGCGTTTTTTAGTTTTCATCTTTGGTCGTGTGTGACAAACAAATCGAGTTGACTAATTTGTTATAAACTTTAAATCATTACAGATGAATTTTTAATTTTTATGTATTTTGTCATATGTCATATGTTCCTTCCATAAGAAATTATATAATTATGTACTTTAATTTGTTATTTTAGTTACAATTTAAGCCAAACAAATTGTTTATGTTCATTCAGCCATAGCAAGCATAAATAAGTTTGTTTGTAAAAATTAATTTTCATTATGCATGGCCACTTTCTCGGTCTAGATCTTGGTTAATTTCTACAATACTTTTTGTGTTATCTTATGCTATCTATTTTACTCTAATACAAAAATTATAATTTACACTCAAAATGCTTTTTGTAATGTATTTACAACTTAACTGTTTAGAAGAATAATAAATTATATTGTTGGTTGAATGATTTTTGGTTTATATATTTTTTTCTTCCATTATTGCTTATCATGGAATATTTTATGTTGGTTGATATTAGAGAAGGTTTTGAAGATAACAAAAAGGCCAAAATGGTTTTAAGGATTAAAAAGGCAAAAAAAGTAGTCATCAACTAAGAACTCAAAAGTTTAGTGAAACCTATCTCACGGTCTGGAAGCTATGTGACCGAATCAGCAGAGTGGGATATCAGATCAGTAAAGATCAGATTGATCATCATCAGCCGAGTCAAGATAGATGTGTTCATTCTTGAATCAGCAGAGTAGCCATCAGCGGAGTGATCATCAGTAGAGTGATCATCAGCAGAGTAATCCCATCAGCGAAATGAAGTCGGTTAGTAAGCTCCACAACGGTAACAAGCTAAGTGCATTAAATGCGACTGACATAAAGTAGAAATCCGTACAACAGATTGTACAGAGAACAGTCTGCAAAAGCTGCCGTCAGAAAGAAGACCGTTGCTCAGGTTTAAAATGTAATTTCGCCTATCTTCAACGGGCATAATTTCAACCCCGAGAGTATAAATAGAACAGGGACTGAAGATTGAAGAGAGACTTGCACAATTCAAGATCACATCTATAGAGCAAGATCCATCAGTTGAGTCGTCTGATCACAAGCGAAGTCATCCGTTGACAAAGCTTTTTGTTGAAGAACAAAGATCAAACGTTGTCTGTCTAAGTGACTTTCAACTGAGAAAAGAGAGAAGTATATATCCATCTGTGTGAGTGATATAACTTCGTAGTATAGGTCTTCTGAGTGATTTCCTATATTGTGAGCTTAGTATTCTTACTTAATGCTTATCATTTGTTGTAAATCTTAAGTGTTCTAGTTGTTGTGTGCTTTAGAATAGTTTTTTCTGAGTGATCTACCTGAAAGCTAAGTGTGAGCTTGTTGCTTTATCATCTGTTGTAAAAGCGCAAGTAGTGTGCTAGTTAATTTGTGTTTCTAGTGGAATCCAAGATCTAAGGACTTGGAAGAGTGGACTAAAAGACATTCTTGTCTATATAACCACTAAAAAAATTCCTATGTTTGATTACTTGTTTTTAACTTGCATATTTGCATGAGTAAACAAACGGTTTTTAAAAGAACAATCTTTTAAATTGAGGAATTTATAAAACTGGGGTAAAACTTTGAAGATGAACTTGTTTGAAAAACATACTCGATAAAATCCGCTGCATACAAGTTTTGAAACTCTGATTTGATTTGATACAAATAAGTAAAATCAGACTAGTGGTCAACCTTGCTGAATCAGCTGAGTGCAAAATCAGCAGAGTAGTCTCACGAGTAAGATCAGCTTAGTCTGCTGATTTGAAAAGTTGGAGAAAAGTTTTTAAAGTTCAGAGGTCTATTACCCCCCCCCCCCCCCCTCTAGACCTCATTAGACCACTTGGGACCAGCACTTTATATGTGTAGATTATTTGCATCTTATATCTTAGTATTTCGTAATAGTTGGATAAAAACTATTTTTCCATAGTATTTATCTTCATATTTCCTTCATAAATTATATGTATTAATTAGTGATTGTGCTTGAACATCATATTTTTCGAACTATGATGAAAGGTAAATCATATTTAAAATTTTTACTAAATTATCACACATTGAATTTCTTCATTATTTTAGTATTTATTGTACAAAATAATAGCTAATTAAATTTCGAATTTTCTTTTTCATTTTACACAAATATAGCATATATGTGAACTCTAAAAGTTGATTAATATCTTTAAATCATGTAGCTTCAAATTTTTTTTTTTTTTTTTTTTTTTGTATTTTCTTATTTTTGGTGATCTTAATTTTTGTAATGTACTAATATCCTATTTTAAGAATGTTAGATCTTAATCATCAGTTTTCTTTTTTTATTATCCTTAGCTTTTCATCTCCGTCTATTTCATTTTATGTACCAACTATGAGAATATGAGTAGTAGTATTACACCTCTACATAAATATATGTAGCTTTATGTGAGCTTAAGAATTAATTTCAACTTACTCCCAAATAAAAATCTTTAGGCGTTAATTTTTAATTCTCAAACGAATCATATTTAGGCGAATGTGACACAAATCTTTTGTTTGTGCAAGTCTTTTGTTTGTGTTTTTAGGCGAATGTGACACAAATCTAGAGAAGAGATATAATCTCTAGGAACCCAAAATATTTAATTGTTTGAATCTTTAAAAGTGTCAAAACACTTCATAAAAGCCATACCAAACAAGGTGTTAATTTTTAATTCTCAAACCAATCATGTACTAATACTTTAAAATATTTGATTTTATGAATGACAATCATTAATTATTAATTTTGATTTATACAACATGACTTTTAGTTTAAAATTGTATGTCTTTTAGTGCCTTTTATTTAAATATAATTTTTCTTTTTTCTTTTCTATGTATTTGAATCGTGCATAGCACGAGTTTTAGGCTAGTTTTAATATAATTTTTAATTTTTAAAAATTTACCTTATTACCGGTAGTTAACAAAAACAACACATGTCATTAGAATAATGCAACAGTATTGTGTAGCATTTAAATTTCTTGAAATTAAAACTGGGTAAGTTTGATCATGCTTCTTGCATACAAGATACATGTAATACAGGGTTAATGACAATGTACCACCATATGATATTCATAATGTTCAATTTATTTTCGTGTGATTTGAAAAAGATTAATTTACTCCCTTGTAAAAATTTAAAGAAGCAATTTACCCCTTCAGCCAGAGAGTCTAACTCACTTGCCGAAATTGAAAGTAGCATGAAAAGTGATTTGTAACATAGTGAGTAAATTGTCACATTTATCATATTATAGGGGGAAATTGTTACATTTATCATAATACACGTGGATAAACTGCTACACTATCATAACAAGGGGATAAAATGTCACATATAAAGATATCATGAAAATGGTGTGAAACTTTTGTAAAATTACAGGGGGATGAAGTGCTTTTTTCAAATAACATGAAGGTAAATTTCCATTAACTATGCTAATATATAACCAAATCAACAAAAGAGAAAGAAAATGAGAATGGAAAAACCAAATAGTTATATGATCGACAAGTACGTGGAAATAATATTGAGGAAATTGACATGCATTTTGTCATTATGCATTGCACTTGGAGACAAGAATCAAATTGGTATCTTAAATGGGTCCTCAACTTCAGGCTTAAAGTTCCTCTTAAAAAAAATTCGGGCTAAAAGTTTCATTTATCAATACAATCACAAATTTCATGACGCCCAATTCTTATGTTTATTGCAGTATTATTATTATTCAGTTGCTTACAATTACAGCTGTCAAACCATGCTCGTCCAGATTCGACTTCATTTATATTGGATTGGATACTGTTGAATTCGGATCTTGTTCGGATTGGGCTTGGATTTAAATTTTTTTAATCCAATTAATCTTGATCGAATTTGGCCACATATCGGATCTTTTCCGGATACAATAAAAATTTCATTTAAAAAATTATATTAATATTTTTTTATTAACTTTACAATTTTATTTAATTTTAGCTCACATGTTAAAACATCATTTACTCATATTCATATTTTTAGATGAAAATATTAATTTAAATAAATTTATAAACGAGTTGAATTCAGGTCTATTGAATCTCTAATTGGACATTATCCTAATAAATCGGATCGAATTCGGACAAATCTGAATTGAAATCCGCCCAATTGACAGCCCTACTTACAATACTAAAGTTTGGTGTTTGGGAAAGTAGTTGGGAGAGTAGTAGTGGTTTGTGAAATAATCTCGATTTGCGTAATGTTGTTTGTTGGATTTTGAAAGTGTGGTTTGAGAAATAAAGTAGGTGTAGATTTTTTTGGAAGAGTTAAGTTGTAGGTGTAAGATGTGTAAGACTTTATGTCAAATCATGTTTGTTATGTGAGATAAATGTGTAAGAGATAAGTTACTTTATGTCAAATCATAGTAGAGTTTATATAGGTTTTGTTTAGAGATAAGAAAATTGTTGTTTGTTTGGCTTTGAAAAAGTAATTTGAGAAAATTGAGAGATGAAAAATTTATTTCAGAAAGTAGAAAATATGTTTGTTTGACATTTCCCAAACACGAAAAAAATTTGGAGAATGCCAAACAAATAGGCCCTAATTCCTTAGATAAAAAGAGTTCTTGTTGGCCCAGTATTCAACTTAATTGGCCCACAACTTGTATTCCTTTGAATTATTGGGCTTTCTCATAAAGTTGCTCAGAGCTGCATTTTTCTCAAAAATATGTACTTGAATGGTACAATGTATCTATATTTTAATTTAGTTTAAAGTGTTAAAATGATTTATTTAGTATACAAAATACCAAATACTATTATACATATAGTTAATCCAAATAAAATTAATTTGTTATTATCGAAAGTCAAGAAACATATTTTGGATAACAAAAGGTGGCCCCGTCGATCTTGGTGTTGGACGTAAAAATATTCTGGTATGTCCTAGGATGATAAATTATGTGCTAAAAGTCTTTGAATTATATTCGAAGTATGCGAATTATTTTTAAAATTAATTTAATCTTGTTAATATATATTCTTTGTAACTATTGTTTGGACATTGTTTGTATTTTGGTAGTAATCGACAAATTTAATCATTAAATAAGTTGGAAATAGTGTTGGAATTGGATGGACACCAACATTGTTATGACAAATACTGTTCGAAAATCCCTTGTGAACATTATAAACTATACATGACATCACGTGATTGAGGCTTATAAGTTGTACGTACAAGCAACCAAATGAGGAATATAAATATTATTCCATCTAAATGTTGTGTGAACATAGGAATGCTAATAAATACAGGTCAAACCGACCTATTTCTATAAATTAACCATGTTATTTCATTTTCCCCCAAGTCTATATATATTCATAAGTTCGAAATATGTGCTTATAAAAGTTAATTATTTTAACTTATAAAGGTCAACTCATGAGTTAACGAGCCCCTGATATTAATTACACGCGAAGACCTTCATAATTAAAATAATGGCTCCTTAACATAATTTTAGGTTGATACTTAAAGACTTAAAGACTTCAAGTCATTTAATTTTATGTTCTATTTAATGAAGATGTCATAAATTAAAGTATTAGTAAAATGCAAAAACATCCCGGTCGAATTTCTAATTATTAGAAGAAAAAATCTATTTATTAGTAAAAACATTTGTATTATATTTTTGTTAGTTTATTGTGTTCTATTTGATTCTTCTCGTTGACAGCGTTAAAAATGATCATAGTAACTTTTATTATCAAGAACTCTCACGTGTTTAGGGTTGAAAATCAAACCAAGTTACTCGATGCTCGACTCGACTCCATTCGATAAAAGTTCGTTTGAGCTCGGTTCATCACACTATTCAAACAAGCTTGAACAACACTTTTCATTGGTTAACTTTTGAAGCTTGGCTCGAGCTCGACTCGATAAGCTAAAAATTGATAAAATACATGTAATGTATCAAGATAAAAATTAATAAGAGACATATAATGTGTCAAGTATTTGTTGAATATTGCTTAATTACTTTCTCAACGTATCTGTATATATATTTATGGGTAGGAACATGTATTTTATTTTCATTGAATTTCTAACAAATGAATGTGCCATTCATTATTGTGACATACTCCGTCCAATTAAGCATATTAAAAAATAAACCAGCCTCATCAAAGTTTCGCAATATATTCTTCCACAAATGGTCCAAAAAGAAGCTTAAGATATATACTATATGTTTTGTCCTAAAAAAAAAAAAATCTTATAAAATATCTGTAGTTAGGTATTAAGCATGCTTCTTCAACTTACATGTTAATTATTTTGCAAACGTTTAATATTCATGATGAAATGTTTCAACTACTTAACTCAATTCTTATACCGTTCTCAATATATGGTCAATGATATTAATTTAATTAATTATGAACAATAATTGTTAATTAAAAAACCAAACCCACACCAATAGTATATTTTTTTTTTTATTTGATTAATGAAATTCTAACAACCTTATATTCTATTATCATATAATTGACTTTTGACTGTTATATGAGAGTTGAGATTTATATATACCTCAAGCACATGTATAGATTATAATACCTTTGCTAGAAGCATGTTAATATTTTAGGGCCAGGTTGGGCTGCTGTTGCATAATTAATATCAGAATGTTTGATCATATATAGTATATAAATTCATCATTTATTTCCTTCAACATTTTTTTTACACTACAAGATATTATAAGAAGAAAGAAAAACATTTTGATTTAACCTTGGTAACAAATTTTAGTCGATTCATCATTAAAGGTACATGCGAGAAAAGATGCTTTAAGTAATTTTTACCAAATACTTCCTCCGTTTTTTTTTTATTTGTCGCTTTGATAAAAAAAAAAATTGTTTACTTTTATTTATCGTTTTAAAATTTCAATGTAAAATTAATTTTTTTCTATCAATTTTATCCTTCTTATTAATGGTATGATTATTTAATTTAAAAGAGTATTTCGAAATTTTTACTTAAAAAATTAATATTTATTATATTTCTTACCCCTTGTGTAATCCTAATGATAATAATAAGAAAAGTTGCATTAAGAGAATAATATTGCCAAGAAAAGAATATGCAACCAAAACATAATTAAAAATCTTGACTTCCTTTATTTGTATATCTTTGTATTCGTTTTCTTTCAACTTTTTTTGCTAGTGAAAATTAATTTTAATTTAATTTCTATCTTCATGGTGGAAGTGAGAGGACAAGCAGTGATGCTTGACCCCAAACTGTCAAAATGTTTTCTACAGGAAAATTTTGATTTTATGATTTGAGTTCTCTTTAATTGATGTGAAAGATGTTTCCCAAAAAAAAAAAAAAATGATGTGAATTAGTTACAATAAAAAGGTGGCTCTTACAGCAACATTAAATTAAAATTTGTGCATATTGAATGGTGTCTATCTCGTAATTGATACCATTTAATTGGAAAGCATCCTCAGTACAACAATGCTACTTATGAAAAAGCAACTGAACAGATGCAGTGGAACCATTTAATAGTGACAGAAAATAATGACAGATGAAAATCCTTTCTTGCTTTTTTTTTTTTTTTTTTTAATTTTTTTTTTCTGGTTCAGTGTATACTCCATTTATTATATCATAGAAAAAGGAAAAAAAAATTAATCTTTTAGGAGTACAAATTTGTCAACAAAATTAAAATTACACTTGATTAAATGTGATTTTCGTGATGTTACTTTCAAGTTTCAACCCAGTGTCATAATCATTTTGTAAATTTCCGCACATGCACAAAATGTTGAACTTTCATTGTTAAACCAAATTTCTTTTTCAATCGTAGGACCAAACTCGACGTAACGAAAATATAACCAATATTCCAAAGCTAAGAACTTAGTAATTTGTATGCAAAATTGCAAAGCCAAGTAGACTGAAAATTGTCCTACCTACCTTTTCTCGAGTACTCAAAATTTGAGAGAAAAAAAGAAAAGATATATATATAGTTAGATAGAGAATTAAACAATGTAAAAGAAAGTCCATCTTATATTAAAAAAATTATAGGAACAATAAAACTCATCAAAAACAAAAACAAAAATATTATTCATGTCACATTTTGATGATACACAGTTTCCAAATTTATCATTAAAGTGAACTTATACATACATTTGTGGAATGCATCCCAGTACGTAAATGAATATCATATCGAATGAATATTTGATAAAATAAAAATAAAAATAAAAATGGAATGGTAAAATTCACACCATTAATTAACCTTATAACTTCTCTCAGCAATCATGTCTTCATAATAGGCCTTCAAAATTGGCAGACATCATATCTTTAAACAATACACTATCTTGGAAAAGGAGGCCACAATAATCTTCTAACCCATACAACGTAGGTTGATTGTAATAATCCCATCCCACATCTTCTTCCGCGAAAACAAACTCGTCCCGAGTCGACTCAAACGAGTCGTAACTCGTCCCCAGATTCGGAAGCTCCACTATCTCACTCAACTCGGCCTCCCCCGACGATGACGATGTCACCGTCGAGACAAGTGACGACGAAGAAGATGACGACGACAGAGTCGGGGAATCGGAATCGAAATCGTGTAGGTGGACTTCCATGTGGGCTGCTTTTGCGGCGGCAGATTGTACGTCACGTGGGGATGACGTCAGCGGGCGGGGTAATAGGTGTGATATTTTTGGGAAGTTGAGGATGGTTGAACTGCCCTTGATTGCTAGGGCAGCTACGTCGTGGGCCCGGGCAGCCATTTCCGGGGTTGCGAAGGTACCTAGCCAGATCCGGGATTTCTTTCTGGGTTCCCGGATCTCGGATACCCATTTGCCCCATGCCCGCATTCTCACTCCTCTATATACTGGATGCTTGTTATTGGTCGTGGACGTGGTAGTGGTCGTGGACGTGGTCGTGGTTCTTTTCTTTGCGCCAACGTTATGGTCATCGTTATTATCTCTAATTCTCTTCAAACATTGCTTCGAGGAAGAGAATGAGGTGCCGCTCGACTCGGGCTCCGAGTTAGATGACTCAATCATCGTTTGATTCAATTTTTAATTTTATGGAAAATAAATGATATGAGTACTTAATGAGTGATAAGAGATCTTGTTTATGTGAAATGTTATTTTCTAAAGGGAAGTGGAAAAGATGAGAGATTGTTAAAGAGAAGACTAGCATATAATTA
>JAYDYQ010000927.1:0-29621 GCA_034814905.1 Penstemon davidsonii | reverse complement strand
CTTCTCACAACACTCTCTGTTACAGAATCACTCAGATTTTATGTTTGGCTTTGTTCTTCAACTCGGCTTTTGTCAACAGATGACTAAAATGATGGTGATCTGTTCTTTGAGTTTTTGAGACTTAGAAGATTTTGCTTTCACGAATTCTCTTAGTTGTTGTGCTTAACTCTAACTCTTGAATGTAGATCTATTTATACTTGAGAATTTGAATTCTGCCCGTTGAAGTAAGACGTATCTTCAGATTTTCCTCGAGCTTTGGTCCTTATCTCTGAACGGCTTCCTGCAACTGTGCACTGTACAGTTCTGCTGTACTTTCTGTCACGGCGCATTAAGTGCACTCTGTTGATCCGAGGTTTCTCTTCAATCATATGCAATTAATACCCTCTTCTTACAACATTTATTACAACAAGTGCATTTATTACCGTTGTAATAACTTCCTGATCACTTCTACTCTGCTGATGAACACTCTGCTGATTCAAACCGAACTTATCTGATTTGACTCTGCTGAAATTCACCCGTCTGATTCCGTACTTAGCATCAGATCAGTAGTCTTCTAGACCAAAATTCAACCCTTCTGATTTTACTTGTCTTCTCAGATTGAATTTCTTAGAGGTTGCTAAGCTTCCATTACTTAGCTGATGACTTTTGGAAATCATCAAAACCTCCCTTCACTTCTTTATCTTCATCCAACAATTTCCCCTTTTTGATGATGACAAAACTTCAGCTAAGTACCTGTAACTAACTAAAGTTAAGTCTTCACACAAAAATTCTGAGATAGAAATTAAGTTGGATAAACTTGTAATCTTTTATTGATTTTCAATTGTTACATCAGATTACAAGAAATGAAAAAGATGCAAAATTTACAATGAAGTGATAAAAGAAGTAGCCTATTCTAGTCTTCTTATTTTTCTGAACTTTCTTATTCTTCTTCTTCATCTTCATCACTTTCATCTTCTAGGAGATTCAGGGCTAATAGTGTTTCTTTTCTTATATCTGCATCAAATCTTGCCCTTATTTCTCCAATTCTCTTTATCTTCCTAAATGGATCAAGCTGTTCTTCAGCGGAAACCTTGGAGGCAGCAATTTCTTTATCAGTATTTGATTTTTCCTTGGGTTCTTCTTCACTTGTTTCAGCTTCATCATCAGCAGCGTCCTTAGTTGCAGTTACATCAGCTGGTCTACTTGTTTCTTCTTCAGCATTCTTATTAGCAGCAGACCCCACTTGTTCAGTAACTTCAACTGTTGCAGTTTCAGCATTTCTCTTGTTAGCTGATCCCTCTTCCCCCTTTTTGTCATCATCAGCATGGTTGAATTGAACAGCTGGGACAGGAGTAATGTTGACTGCATCACAAAGCTTTCTGATGTTTTGATCCATCGTAGCTAAAAGATCTCCCTGGTATATATGACCTGTAGTATGATTATCAAAGGTTTGATGGAAAGCTTCCACTTCTGTACCAACTTTAATCTGTGACTGAAGTACCAAGTCAGCACTTACATAGAAGGTTTGTACTAGAATTCTAGTTGCTCCATCGTACCTAAAAGATCTCCCTGGTATATATGACCTGTAGTATGATTATCAAAGGTTTGATGGAAAGCTTCCACTTATGTACCAACTTTAATCTGTGACTGAAGTACCAAGTCAGCACTTGCATAGAAGGTTTGTACTAGAATTCTAGTTGCTTCATCAGTAGCCTCCATTGCTTTTTCTACAACCAGGTTCATCTTCTTCCAGCCTTATTTATTGTTTTGGACTCTGTCACTGAACGTCTGACTTTATGCTTTGAATTTCTTCTTTCAATGTAGTCAGCTCATCCTTCAACAGTGTAGTCTAATCTGTTGGCTTTTGAGTGCTTTGAACTAGATTAGAAGCTATCTCTTGAAAGCCTCTTAATAGTTCCTTGTTCTTCTCCTCCATTTCCTTCATAGCGTTTTCAATCATAGCCTTCATGGAGTCCAATAAGGCTGACTGAACATTATCAGTAGGATTGGCAGGATCAACACTCTTTTGTTCTTCAGGAGTGGCTTCATCTTCTTTCCATGTTAAAGCCAAAGGCTCCTTCTCAGCCATGACTGCATCCAGTGGAACTGAGCATCAGCAAGGTAAAGCTCCACAGATGAGTCATTTCCTGTTTGATTTGAATCATCAGCATCATCTGTAATGTTAACAAAATCAAAACCATCAGTAGAAACAACTGTCTTATGATATATGAGATCAGCAGGAACGAAGGTGGAAGCCGTCTGATGTTAGTGTTCTGATTCTTGATAATTGTTGATGTTTGATCCAAACGCAATCTGTTGTAAGCTGGGTAAAGTAGGCAGATCACTAGAACTCCCTTGTCCATACCTTGATCTCTCTACCCATTTATCCAACGTCACACAGCTCTTTCTGCCAAATCACCACTTCTCCTTGGCTTATTAGGCATAGTATTGCGCAGAGATATTGACTCTCTTGTTGCAATGAGTTTAGTATACTCATGCACTCTGTCATGAAAGAAGTCAGAGTCCAGGGCTTGTGTGATGTTATTGGTTTGCAACCAATCCAACACCCATCTTTCTTCAACAGTGCCCTCCCTCCAGTTTCTGAATTCTTCCAGTGACTTGGTCAGTCTGTACTTCCTCCAACGATTATATCTTATCTTCTCAGCCAGGAACAAACTTTGAGATTGCAGAATAGTGTTGTACCTTTCTAATTCTTCTTCGAACCTTGTAAAGACTGTCACTATGTATAATTTGCAGTGCCCTCTCCACTTCTTTCTTTAACTTCATTACAGGTTCAAGGCGAGGCATAACATATTTTGCATCTTTTGGATCACCTATTACTATACCACCACTTCTTCTTGGGCATGAGCATCTACCTTGCTGGCCTCAAGTGCTTTGGCTAAGTCCTCTGCTTCTTTAGCAGCTAACTCTGCTTCTGTCATATTTTTTACTTTAGCCTCAGCTAAGCTTGCTTCCAGAGCAGCTTTAAGTTCAGCTTCATCCTTATTTTTCTGCTCAACCTCTTCTCTTTTCTTCCTGTGGTATCGTGGTACTCTAGCCTTACTAGTTCTCTGTCTTCTGGTGGCTGGTGTTTCAGCAAACTCTACTGGTGGAGCAGTAGTCTGATCAGCTTGAGGAGTAGACACCTCAGTTGTTGTCTGATTTTCAGCATCAGACGGCTTTGCTGATTCTGCTGGTCTTTCAACAGATGGGGGATCTTCTCTAACAGTTTCAGAAATTCTGACTTTCTGTCCTCCCAAAATCAGCTTCTTCCTAGCTGTAGACTTAATAAAATTTCCAGTTGGTGCAACAGCAGGCATTTTCAGCGAACTTCTTGTCCTTTTAGATAGAGGCATCTCATCAGACTCAGTTCTTTCAGGGGATGCATCTAATGGCATCTCATCAATCTCTTTAGCAGCGTCAAAGATTATTTTATCAGCCACATCTTGATCCACTGCGCTGGCTTCAACATCAGGGTTATCCTGTGTTTGAGCAGCAAGTTCAGCAGCCTTAACTTCAGGGTTATCAGCAGGCTCAGAAACTTTAGCCTTGCTTCTCTTTGCCTTAGCAGCAGGTTCCTTTGATTCAGTAGCCTTTCTCTTCTGTTGAATTCTAGGAGGTGTAGCAACCGGTTCCTTAATCTTTACAGCCTTAACAGCCTCATAAATCTTCATTTCCTTTGCTTGGTGAATGACCTTTCCATGAGTCATTGCACAGCCCAAGCTCATCAGCAGATGACTTAGAAAGATTTTGTGGTTGAAGTGTTTGTTTTTCTTGTGATCAGCGATGATGTAGAACACATATGCTGCCCAGTTTACTTTCAATCCATAGTAAACTGCTATCATCGAATGAAGCCTTTTCTTAGGCAAACCATCCAGTGCGTGGGTGCAATTTTCAATAACCTTCGCAAAGATGTCAGCCATTCTTTCAAATTCGTCTATCAGCTGAGTCTTCTTCACAGAGCCAGCCATAATTTCATCTTTCTTGGCAGCTAACTTCCAAAATTCAGTCTCTTTTGGAGTAGCCAACACAACCAAGTCAGTAGATCCTTCATTGGTTAGCCCGTACTTGTCATTCAACATAGCAGGGGTGATGCAGACATCATTTCCCCCAACTTTTGCCCTAATTTCCATTTTCTTCAAATCACACTCAGCAGTGCGATAAAACTCATAAACCTTTGGGCTGAATACAATTTCTTCGTGAGCTTCAATGAAGTTCACCAGTGAAGCAGCCTTGAATTTATCCATAATCTCCTTCATCAGTTTGGTTCCAGTGGCGAGGTAAGTCTCGTAGTTGAGAAACCTACCCTCAGCACTAGCAGCCTTTGATGCCATGATCTTTCTGAAAAAGGTTAGTGAAAAACGAGAGAGTTTGCAGAAAATAGTTGAGTGCAAAATGCTCTTGAATGCTCTGAAATTTGAAGTGTGCGTAAAAAGTCACTAATCTGATAAGATATGGATTTATAGAGTTGGGGAATTTTCAGTTTCCGTGTTATCCGCCAACCGTTAGATCTGTATCTGTCAGTTACGATCGTGTGTGCGACAATTACGGATTTCAAATTTTATACAACGTGTCAGACTAGGCAGGAAAACAAAACGTCCCTAGATCTGGATTTATAGAGTTGGGGAATTTTCAGTTTCCGTGTTATCCGCCAACCGTTAGATCTGCATCTGTCAGTTACGATCGTGTGTGCGACAATTACGGATTTCAAATTTTATACAACGTGTCAGACTAGGCAGGAAAACGAAACGTCCCTAGTCTCTCTACTTATAAAAGCGTGTTTATAAAAATAATCAGATGAGTAGAATGATACTTATCTGATAGATGACTTGTCTGATACAATATATCACTAGTGAAAGCCAATAGCTAGTGATCTTCCTCTGCTGTTTGTCAATCCAGCACGATAATTAATCTTCAGGTCTTCAAGAATTAAGAACAAATCTTCCAATAATATAACTTCAACTAACTGTCATTGAAGATTTCATCTTTTAATCAAGAGTACCGCTAGTCTTACACGTTCCCCCTTAGCTTATGAATTCAAATTTAACAAGCCTAATTCCACCCTTAAAGTAGAAAATCTTGCATCACTCAATGGTTTTGTGAAAATGTCAGCAATCTGATTGTCTGTATGAACAAATTCAATGATGACATTTCATTTATCAACATGATCTCTGATGAAGTGATGTTTGATCTCAATATGTTTAGTCCTTGAATGACTTGTAGTATTCTGAGTAAGTGAGATTGCACTTGTATTGTCACAGTAGATAGGTATTCCACTGATCTTGATATTGTAGTCTTCTAGTTGATGTTTCAACCAAAGTATCTGTGCACAACATGCTCCAACAACAATGTATTCAACTTCAGCAGTAGATATGGATACTGAAGTCTGTTTCTTACTCATCCATGAGTCAGATGACTGCCTAAAAACTGAGAAGTACCTGTTGTACTCTTCCTATCAATTTTGCAGCCAGCAAGGTCAGAATCTGAATATCCAATAAGTTCAAATCCTGATTCCCTTGGATACCATAATCCCAGTTCTTGAGTGCCTTTGAGATAACTTAATATCCTTTTAGCAGCTAAGAGATGAGATTCCTTAGGATTTGATTGAAATCTCGCACAAACCCCAACAGAGTACATAATGTCTGGTCTGCTGGCAGTGAGGTACAACAGTGAACCAATTATGCCTCTATATTTGGTGATGTCCACTGATTATCCATCTTCATCCTTGTCAAGGCGAAGTCCAGTAGACATTGGAATAGCAACAGATGGGCTAGTTTCCATACCAAATTTCTTGAACAGATCTTTTGTGTACTTTGCTTGATTAATAAATATGCCATCAGGCAGCTGTTTAACTTCCAATCCAAGAAAGTAATTGAGTTCTCCCATCATGCTCATTTCAAACTTGTTTTGCATCAGCTTAGAGAACTTCTCACACATATGTTTGTTAGTTGAACCAAAAATAATATCGTCCACATATATTTGAACTAACAATATATGATTATCCATTCAATAGTAAACAGGGTTTTATCAACTTTACCTTTGCGAAATCCTTTAATACAAAGAAAATCAGATAAAGTGTCATATCATGCTCTTGGTGCTTGTTTTAGTCCATATAAGTCTTTCATTAGACGATATACTTTGTCTACTTCTTGATATGCTTCAAAACCTGGAGGTTGTTCAACATACACTTCTTCTTGCAATTCTCCATTGAGAAAGGCAGACTTCACATCCATCTGATAGACAGTGAAGTTCTTGTGAGCAGCATAGGCAAGGAATAATCTGATTGCTTCAAGCCTTGCTACAGGTGCAAAAGTTTCATCAAAGTCAATGCCTTCTTCTTGGCAGTATCCCTTGGCCACTAGTCTTGCTTTATTTCTGGTAACAATACCATCTTCATTCATCTTATTTCTGAAAATCCACTTAGTGCCAATGACTCTTTGATGAGAAGGTCTGCGAACTAAGTACCAGACCTCATTTCTTTCATATTGATTAAGCTCCTCTTGCATGGCTTCTATCCAGTAAGAATCACTAAGAGCTTCATCAATTAATTTGGGCTCAATCTGTGAAAGAAAACTTACAAACATTGTTTCAATTGCAGTTGACCTTCTTGTTCTTACTCTATCTAGTGGATCACCAATCACTAGTTCTGGTGGGTGATCTCTGAGCCATCTTAGATCAGGTTGCAAATCGGGATGTTGTCTTCTTGATTGATCTTGCAACACTACTGTTGGAGTCTCAGTAGTAGTCTGTTGAACAGTCTGTGGTCTGTCAGCTGTTTGCAACTCATCTGTTAGACAGTCAGCAGACTGATTTTGAACAGCTCTTGAGTTATCAGCTGGGTTGAGATCAGGTAGTATGATGGGAACATATTTTTCCTTTCTTTCCATAGACAATTTCTGAAGATCATTAGATAAATCTTGATTAGTACTTTGATTCTATTCAGAAGATTGATTTGGTTCATCAAATACTACATGAATAGACTCTTCTACAAGTAAAGTTCTTTTGTTAAAGACTCTATAAGCTTTACTAACAGTAGAGTATCCTACAAAAACAACTTCATCAGCCTTTTCTGCAAAAGCAGTAAGGTGATTTTTCCCATTATTCAAAACAAAACATTTACAACCAAATATTCTAAGATAGTGAATATTTGGCTTCCTGTTATTCCAAAGTTTATAAGGAGTCTTGTTTTGACTTTTGTTGATCATGCATCTGTTCTGGGTGTAGCATGATGTATTTGTGGCTTCTGCCCAAAAATCTTTGAGGCAGTTTTGCTTCAGCTATCATTGTTCTGGTAGCTTCTTTCAGAGTTATGTTTCTCCTTCAGCAACTCCATTTTGTTGAGGGGTTCTGGCAGCAGAGTACTCATGACTGAATCCTCTGGAATTACAATACTCTTCAACAATAGAGTTAGTAAATTCAGTGCCCCTGTCTGATCTGATCTTCAATATCTTTAAGCTCTTTTTATTCTGGATCAGCTCCATCAGATTAGTAAGATGTTCCTTGGTTTCACTTTTCTTCTTCATGAATATCACCCAAGTAAATCTTGAATAATCATCCACAACAGCTAGGTAGTATTTCTTTCCACCATTGCTGATTGGATCAATAGGTCCAAACAAGTCCATATGTTCTGATTTTACTTGTCTTCTCAGATTGAATTTCTTAGAGGTTGCTAAGCTTCCATTACTTAGCTGATGACTTTTGGAAATCATCAAAACCTCCATTCACTTCTTCATCTTCATCCAACAGAAGTCTTGTTAATTTATTATTATAAAAATTAAATTTTAAATAAGACTATTAGTTTCATGTCCAACTTTATTTTAATTACACTGATTAAAGCATACAATTGTCCAACTCTATTTTAATTACACCATTACCCTTTATATATTATAGAATAAAAATTACAACCTCAAACTTAATTTACCTTCTTCTCCACCAAAAAAAAGGGAATAAAAGGAAGAAGAAAACCTCAAACTGAATTTACACTAATTATATATTAGAATATTAAACCAACAATCAACATACTAAACACACTCACACAAGCGATGAATCACATGTGATATTTATAAAATTGTTATATAAATTATAATCACAAATCCACAATCACATATTCACTACAAAATATAAAAAACATACACATATATACGTAGATTATAAAAAAACGAATGAAGGATACATTTATTAACTCAACAGCTGAGTATCAGACAACTAACTGAGTTAAAGATTTTGATGATAACGAACTAAGTCAGAAATAGACAAGCAAGGATGTTGGTCCCAAGTGGTCAGATTAGGTTTAGAGGGGGAGGGGGTGAATAAACCTCTTTTAAATTTTTACTCTTTCTAAAATCTCTAACTTTTCAGTCAGCAGACTAAGCTGATCAAGAATTGTAAGCAGACTAAGCTGATCTCGCACTAAGCTTTGAACAGCGGAGTTGACCACTCTTCTGATTTTACTTAGCTGATTTTATTAAAATCAGAGTTTCAAAAATAACTAACTTGCAGCGGATTTATCAAGTGTTTTTCACAAGTAGTTTTCCTTAATCTTGAAATAGTTTTATCCCCAGTTTTAACAAACTCCTTTTTAAAACTTTTCAGACGATTAACCTTTAAGTGTTTTAAGTATGCTGTTTCAAATGTGCAGTAAATAATGCAAGTTAAAAACACAAAGGATTTTTATAGTGGTTATATGGATGTAAATCCTTTAGTCCACTCTTCCAAGTCACTTAGATCTTGGGTTATACTAAATCACACAGATTACAGTATACACTTCTTACGCCAAACAACAAATGAAATGGCCGTAAGTTCTCAATAGGAAATCACAAAGAAACTCCTATCCTCTGAAGTAATATCGCTCACAAAGATTGATATCTACTCCTCACAACACAACCTCACAAAATCACTCAGATTTTTAAGTATATTCTATTTTCTCTCTTTTCTGCTTCGTCAACAGATGACTCGGCTGATGAGTGTTCTGTTCTTTGAGTTTTGAGACTTAGAAAAGTTCTGCTTTGGATTTTTGCTCTCAAAGTGTGTTGTCTCTTTTCTTCAACTCACGAACTGAACTATTTATACTTGGAGATTTGAATTTCTGCCCGTTGAGAGATCGACAGCTGTTCAAATCCTCGAGTACTGGTCCTTTCTGCAGAAACGGCTACCTGCGACTGAACACTGTACACTCTGCTGTACTTGCTGTCAGATCGCATTAAATGCACCAATCTGATACGAGGTTTCTCTTCAATCATTTGTCATTAATACCCTTCTTCTTCAGCATTTATTACTCCAAGTGCATTTATTACCGTTGCACTGATCTTCTGATCTACTTCCACTCAGCTGATCGAAATTACTCCTCTGATGTATACTCGGCTGATCCCAAACTTGAACTAATCTGATTTGAGTCGGCTGATTTGTCCACCAGTCTGATTTCTTCTTCAGCAATAGATCAGTAGTCTTCTGGACCATATTTGACTAGTCTGAATAAGTCTTCCTTAGTCAAATATCTTCGAAGGTTTTTACTAAGCTTCCATACTTAGCTGATTCTGATGTTTTGGAAATCATCAAAACCTCCCTTCACTTTATGCCTTCTATCTTCATCTTCATCCAACAAAGGAAGTTATCTGTCAAAGTGAAGAGCAAGGTTGTTGACTTAGTCAATATTTTCAGACAAAAGAATATTGAGAAGATCAAATATCATATTCGAAGGTTTGAAATGAATCAAGGATTAATCAATCCTGTTTTTGATTGATTAACGGTTGGAATCTACCAGCTAAGTTCTAATGAAAACAGCCAAGTGAAAACATCATTGGAAAGCTTAGTACAAAGAGCTGAGCATCTAACAACAAGGTTATGTAATCAGCAGAGCCAAGGACAGTTGAGTACTGGATAGCCGAGAAGAGTTTGATTAGCTAAGTTAAAGAGCTGAGTTCTAATCAGTTGGGTACTTAATCAGACGACTACGAGGAGACACATTAATTGTGATCATAAATGCTCTGAGGAGTTAATAAGTAATGTCTAATGATAAGGTATAAATACCAATATTTCTAGCACAAAAGACTATCCTCGGACAGCAGGGTGCATTTAATGCGACTGACGAAATTGTACAAAGTACAGTGACAGAGCCACCTACGGACACTATAGCCGTTTGAATTTGGTAGAATAAATAGGGGCATTCCTGAAATTAAGGAGATTTTCAACGGACATTAATTCCTGACCTCCTACAAATACTCGTGGATTATACTGAAGAAAAATAACTTTTGCAAATCTAAAATTCAAATCCAAAGTATACACGAGAAAAACCACTTAGCTGTTTTTAAGAAGAAAAGCTTTCATCGTTGATAAAAACTAAGAGTTTTTATATTACAACAATGTTCTAATTTGGGGTGTTAAATTCTAAGAGAGATTCATTGTAAAGCTGTGAGCTTTTTGAGGAGTTAGTCTAAGAGATTAGAATCCATGTAACTTTACTAAGAGTAAGAGTTCCACTTGAACATAAAATTTGTAAACGTCAAGTGTTGTATTCATCTAAGAGATTAGTGCATTCCTTCCATTGTGTTAAAGGAAGAAGAGTGGATTAGAGGGATTACACCATCCTTGAACCACTATAAAAATTTTGTGTTCATTTCATTTATGCACTTACGCTTTCTCTGACTAAGCTAACTGACTAGTCGTCTGTTAACAGGAAACCAGATTTGAAACTAACTGAAAGAAATTTCCTGAAGGAAAAATATTTTGATTGCAAAATATACAGGAAACAAAAACGTTTGATTTAAAATTTGATTTTATCCGCTGCATATTTCAAACTCTGATTTATTGAACTTAACTGTTGTATATTAGACGAGTACTTCATTAAGCCTGGAAATTATCCTGACAGCTAAGTGTTCTACTCATCTGTTCTTTGGCAGTCGAGTGATTTACTCATCTTACAAGATTTTTTGAAAAGTTATTTGAAAATTTAAAAAGGTCTACTCACCCCCTACCCAGTAGACCTGTTTCTGACCACTTGGGACCCAACAAGTGTTATCAGAACGGGTGGTTCATTTGAATTATTTGTACTGATCTACGAACTGATCCTTAACTGTTCTTTTAAAACAAACGTTTCCAAAACTCTGCATATCTTTTAGAATTCATTTGCATATCATGGAATAATTCAGTGGAGTTCCACAAATCTCTCATATGGATTTCTCTGAATGGAAGATAAAGATGGAGTTGTTTCTATCTGCATACAACGATCATATGTGGAAAGTCATTACCTGCGGTCCAATCAAAATTGTCAAGTTAAATCCAAGCAAGGAAGGATAATTCCTTGAGAAGACCCTGGAGGAAATGACAACAGATGAAATAAATAAGCACAACTTGGACAAAAACAGCAATATCATTTTTGTTCAAAACCATTGATACTCCCTGGTTCAGAAGAGTAGCTCACCTATAGACAGCTAAAGAAGTGTGGGATTTCATCTGTGAAAAGAATGATGGAAATGAAGCCACAAGAGAGCTATGGAAAAGTTTGACAACTTCAAAATGAAGGCTAATAAAACAATAGACTAGATGGATGCAAGATTCACAAACATTTTTAATGACTTTCAGGCTCTTGGAAAAAGTTACCCTGACAAAGAAATAACAACAAAAATTCTTAAATCTCTTCCATCAAACTGGAACATGAAAATCATTGAAATGAAGGAGCTTAAAGATTTGTCAAAAATTTCTTTAACTGAGTTATTCTCTTCATTAAAGGCACATGAGTTTGACATGAAAAGAATGGCACTTGATGAAACCTCAACATCAGATCCCACATCTGCCTTGGTGGTTGCTGAGAAAACAAGCCACATAAAGAAGAAGGAGAGCCCAACATATGAGTCCAAAAGTCACAAAAAGAAAGAAAAATTCAAATGTGATGAAAAATTGTACACTGGTGATGAATTGGCATTGCTAATTCAGGGATTCAAAAGCAAATACAAGAAGAAATATCAAAACAGATATCCCAGAAGATCGGGATCCACATCAACATAAAAAAACAGTGATAAAAAATAAGTTGAACGAAGAGCTAATAAAGATCTGTGTTTTAACTGCAGGAAAGATGGACACTATTGGAAGGAGTGCCCATATTCTAGAGTAAAGAAGTTCACTGATATTGAATACACAACAAGACAAGAATTGAGAAAAACTGAGAAGTGAAAGGTCCTGCTTGCTGAAGTAAATAAACATCTGAGTTCATGCACATCAGACAACAGTGATGACTTAAGTTCAGACTCTTCTGAAGAAGAAATTCCTGGTCTAATCTGTCTAATGGCTAAGGAAGACGAAGAATCTGAAAACGAGGTAACTTCAAAACCTAGAACTGATAAAGAACAAATTGATGAATCATATGATTCAGTTCAAAAGGTTATGCTAGACAACATGACTTTAGTATGTCAATATGCAAAACTAAAGGAGGAGCTGATTGAAAAACTCAAATGACTTTTCATAATGTAGTGTTCAAAAGCTTGGACATGAAGCCCTGATAGTTGAACAAAGAGATATTATAGCTGAAAGAGATTCTATCAATGCTGAATATGATAAAATTAAACATAGAAACTCTGAACTTGAAACCTTACTTGCACCATATGTCAATTCATCTAGATCATTAGATGACATCATAAATGCACAGAGAGTTGTTGGTGATAAATCCGGTTTGGGTTTTGGTCAAATAGCAAACTCTACAAATAAGTTGACTAAAGGAACATTCTCAACCAATGATGGAAGAATAGTCATGTGTAGGTATTAATTAGAGAAGGTTTTGAAGATGACAAAAAGGCCATAATGGTTTGAAGATTAAAAGTGGTGTCATCAACTAAGAACAACTTAGTGAAACCTCTCTCATGGTCTGGAAGCTATTTGACCGAATCAGCTGAGTGGGATATCAGATTGGTTGTTATCAGCCGAGTCAAGATAGATGTGTTCATTCTTGAATCAGCCGAGAAGCCATCAGCAGAGTGTTCCCATCAGCAGAGTGAAGATGGTCAGTAAGCTTGTCAACGGTAACCAGCTAAGTGCATTAAATGCGACTGACATAAAGTAGACATCCGTATAGCAGAGTGTACAGAGCAACAGTTGCAGGGAGCCGTTCCGCGTTTTAAGGACCAGTACTCGAGGACAACAACTTTCTGTCAACCTTCAACGGGCAGAAAATTCAAATCCGAAGAGTATAAATAGAAGACAAACTGAAGATCAAAGTGTGCTTGCATAATTCAAGATCATATCCTAAGAGCAAGATCCATCAGTTGAGTCGTCTGATCGTAAGCGAAGTCATCTGTTGACGAAGCTTTTTGTTGAAGAACAGAGAACAAACGTTGTCTGTCTAAGTGACTGTGAACAGAGAATAGAAGGAGTGTATATCCATCTGTGTGAAGTGATATAGCTTCTTAGTATAGGTTTTCTGAGTGATCTCCTGTACTGAAAATAGCGTGAGGAGTGTAGGTCCATCTTTGTGAGTGATCTAGCTTCGGAGAGTAGGATTTCTTTGTGATTTCTTACAGCGCACTTGTGGCTTTTCATTTGTTGAATTGCGCAAGCATTGTATACTGTTAACTTAGTGTTTTTTAGTATAACCCAAGATCTTTGTGACTTGGAAGAGTGGACTAAAAGACGATTGTCTATATAACCACTATAAAAATTATTTGTGTTTGAGATTGCATTTTTACTTTGCATATTTTCCAAAGCATTCAAACATTCAAGTTGATTAAAAGATTTTTAAAAGGAGTTTGCGAAAAATGGGGATAAAATCTTTTAATAGAAAGTAAAACTTTGAAAGATAAACTTGTTTGAAAAACATACTTGATAAATCCGCTGCATACAAGTTTTGAAACTCTGAGTAATCTGAATCAGATTAGTGAAATCAGATGAGTGGTCAACTCTGCTGATAAAGCTTTGTGCGCAATCAGCTTAGTAGTCTTACGAATCAGATCAGCTGAGTCTGCTGATAGAAAAGTTAGAGAAAAAGTTTTTAAGTTTCAGAGGTCTATTCTCCCCCCTCCCCCCCTCATTGACCACTTTTGGGACCAACAAGTGGTATCAGAGCAGGTGGTTCATTTTGAATCAGTTGTCTGATCAACAAACTTGATCCAAGGTGTGTTTTTCAAATTTTTCAAAAAGAGGCATATTTTTGAAAATCAAAACTTTTTGAAAAATGGATGTCATAAGCCATGTTCCTCACATTGGCCTTATGGACTTTGAAAGCTGGAAAATCAGAATGGAAATCCTTCTTGCTGCTTACGACGACAACATGTTTACATGTATTACTAAAGGACCATTCAAATTTCAGAAGATTGTGAAGGTTGCTGGCCAACCAGATCAGACAGTTGACAAAGAGCTGGATGAGCTGACACCCAAAGAAGTCAAGTTTAGTAAACCTTGATAAAATGGCTAAGCTCATCATGATCAAAGCTGTAGATGAAGAAAGATTCCAGAAGATCAAGCATTTCAAAACTGCCAAAGAGATGTGGGATAAAGTCTGCGAGCTAAGCGAAGGAAACAACGCTATCAAAGAACACAAGCTCAGTGTGGCATGATCTAGTGACTTATGTTTTATCATGATAATACCACTTGTTGGTACTTGATACCACTTGTTGGTATTTGATGGTCATGATTAAAACAATGCTCATAAGCAAGGTAAGATGCATGAAACATGTAATAAGCATGCATATTGAAATGAGGATGGCAATCAGCATAGTGAACATGATCAGCATGATAATATGAATAAGCATAATGCATGTCATAGTAACAATTATCATAATGTGATTCAAATTCTTGCCAGATAATTCATTTTTACCTCAATTTCTTACCTGAGTTATTTAATAACTCTCCTTAGATTCAGCAGACTTGACATTTTAATTTGACTCCTATCAGCAGCCTATTTCAGCTTACTCGGCTGATGGGTTTTAGTAGTCTGATTAGTCTTAGGTAGCTTACTAGGTTTTCTAACCTGTTGAGCATCAGTAGACTTCTTCTTTTAAGTCTCTGATTTCTTTTTATTTAGAAAATGATGCAATTTCTTCTTTTGAGTTTGTTTATACTTTCTATACTAATTGCATACTCAGCTTTTAGAGTTTCATTCTCATGCTCAAGCTTTTTGTAGTCAACTGATTCTTGAGGTTTTTCAACCTGAAGTTTCAGTGATCTGATTCGCTCTTTTCAGCAGAGTCTTCTCTTCATTAAGCTTGGCAAATGCACAAACAATATTTGACTTTGTAATTCAGCATTTATTCAAACGATTCAAATAGTGCATTTCATTAATAAGTAGAAGTTACCTCAATTTTCAGATTCATCAGATTCTATGACAGTTAAGCATAGGGTTTCAGGTACTTCTTCAAATTCTTTATCAGACGACTGACGGTCTGAATAAGATGTGCAGGAGTTTATTAGCTTTGCTGCATCAGCTAACTTTGATTTGCTCTTACTTAGCTTACGCTCCTTTTTGGCACGCTTTTCCTTTTCAGCAAACTTCTCTGATGATGAGTGTGGATGATCTTTGATCAAAAGTCCATACTCCCTTTCATTGTTCTCTCTAAGTTTTGCTTTGGAGGAATCCCTGTTTTCCTGAAAATGATCGGAAGAAGATAAAGTAGCATTTTTATATTTTAATTTCATTTTCTTCTTGTAGAACTTCTCAAAATCATTCAGCAGCAGGGTAACGTCGTCAGCAGTGTAGACTTTTTCTGAACTCAGCAGAGTCTTCTATTTTGACTTGTCTGCTGATTTTCTTGACTTGTCTGACGCCATTAGAGCAGCAGTAGGGTATGAACTGGTTGACACTTCTAATCCCAGTCTTTGCATTTGATACTCATATGCTTTGAGGGATGAGAACAGTTCGGAAAGAGAAATTTTCTCTAAATCCCTTGATTCTTCCATGGCTGTCACCTTCATGTTGAATTTGGGTGGCAAGGCCTTGAGAACCTTTGTGGTGATCTCCTTGTTCGAAAATTCTTTACCAAACCTTAGAACTTCATTCAGAGCTTTGGTAAATCTGGTATCCATCTGATCAATCGTTTCACCAGACTTCATCTTGAAATTTTCAAACTCCTCAAGAGCCACACAGAGCTTCTGTTCTTTGATACCGTTGTTTCTTTCGCTTAGCTCGCAGACTTTATCCCACATCTCTTTGGCAGTTTTGAAATGCTTGATCTTCTGGAATCTGTCTTCGTCTACAGCTTTGAACATGATGAGCTTAGCCTTTTTATCAAGGTTTACTAACTTGACTTATTTGGGTGTCAGCTCATCCAGCTCTTTGTCAACTATCTGATCTGGTTGGCCAGCAACCTTCACAGTCTTCTGAAATCTGAATGGTCATTTTGTAATACATGTAAAACATGTCATCATTATAAGTAGTAAGAAGGATTTCCATTCTGATTTTCCAGCTTTCAAAGTCCATAAGGTCAATGTGAGGAACATGGCTTATGACATCCATTTTTCAAAAAGTTTTGATTTTCAAAATATGCTCTCTTTTTGAAAAATTTGAAAAACACACTAAGGATCAAGTTCGTTTGATCAGGCAGAGGATCAGATGAACCAATCTGCTCTGATACCACTTGTTGGTCCCAAAAGTGGTCAATGAGGTCTAGAGGGGGGGGGGGGGTGAATAGACCTCTGAAAACTTTAAAACTTTTTCTCTAACTTTTTCTGTCAGCAGACTAAGTTGATCAAGAATTCGTAAGACTACTAAGCTGTTCGCGCACAAAGCTTTGAGCAGCAGAGTTGACCACTCATCTGATTTCACTCAGTTGATTCAGATGAAATATCAGAGTTTTAGAAACTAGTTGGCAGCGGATTTGTCAAGTGTTTTTCAACCAATCTGTTCCTCTTTAAGTTTTCTCACACAAAAGATTTTATCCCCAGTTTTTACAACTCCTTTTAAAATCTTTTGGTTCAATTCGTATGTTTGAGTTCTTTTGAAAATATGCAAAGTAAAACAAACAGTAAATCAAACACACATAATTTTTATAGTGGTTATATGGATGAAAATCCTTTAGTCCACTCTTCCAAGTCACACAGATCTTGGGTTATACTAGAAAACACAAAGTTAACAGTATACAATGCTTGCGCAATTCAACAAATGAAAAACCACAAGTGCGCAGTAAGAAATCACACAGAAATCCTACTCTACGAAGCTACATCACTCACTTAGACGGATCTACACTCCTCACGCTATTTTCAGTATAGGAGGTCACAAAGAAAACCTACACTAAGAAGCTATAGCATTCACACAGATGGATATACACTCCTCTCTCTTTTCAGTTGAAAGTCACTCAGACAGACAATATAAGTTCTCTGTTCTTCAACGGAAAGCTTCATCAACAAATGACTGAGCTTGTGATCAGACGACTCAACTGATGGATCTTGCTCTATAGATGTGATCTTGAATTTTGCAAGTCTCTCTTTAGATCTTCAGTTTGTCTTCTATTTATACTCCTCGGATTTGAATTTCTGCCCGTTGAAGATGCATCAGAAATCTACAGTCCTCGGGTACTGGTCCTTAAAACGCGGAACGGCTCCCTGCAACTGTTGCTCTGTACACTCTGCTGTACGGATGTCTACTTTATGTCAGTCGCATTTAATGCACTCAGCTCTTCAGCACGTTGCCGTTGACAAGCTTACTGACCGTCTTCACTCTGCTGATGGGATCACTCTGCTGATTCAAGAATGAACACATATATCTTGACTCGGCTGATAATACCAATCTGATCTCCCACTTCGCTGATTCGGTCACATAGCTTCCAGACCATGAGATAGGTTTCACTAAGCTGTTCTTAGTTGATGACTTAACCTTTTGATCTTCAAAACCATTATGGCCTTTTTGTCATCTTCAAAACCTTCTCCAAATAACACCAACAATCTCCAACTATACTCAACAACTGAATCACGGTGGGGTTCTTAACAAAGATACCATATACTGACGGCCCGATGCTGCCCAATAGTCACCTTTATTAGTCCCAGGGCCCAACTTCCCAAGAGCGTCCCCAAGGGTATAAATAGTTTAAGTGAACTTGGAGCCGGACGTTGTCCGTTGTTCATAATAATACCACTTACAAGATGGAGTAGAAACAAAAAATAAAGAATGCAAGACTATTGAATGATTAAGAAACGTATTAAAGTTAACTACCATAAAATATATAAGAACTGAAGCTATTAAAACGAGAATAATATAAATGGATCGATATGGTACAAAATGAATAGCTTATAACAAAGTAGTAGATGAAATGGAATGAAATATTGTCAAAATGGTCGAGAGTTGGGAAACAAAGAATTTTCTCAGGGCAAGTGCCGAATAGATTAAGGAAGAACGAGAAAATCTCACCTTATGTTAAAGAGTGGTTGTCTAGCTTAAACCACGTTTTCAAAAGATTCCTCGAAACCTAAGGGTGGCAAAATATAAAGAATCAATGTCAAGTAGGATCTTATTAGTTTGATTAAGTAACCCTTAAGTTGTATCTTATCGTTTATGTTGATAGTTTGATAAGTCTTAGATTTAACTTACTTTTTCATAATGCTAAAGAGACTTATACGAGTTGTAGTTTACGTTTTATTATGATGACCATGAGTCATTTCATACCTTAAATAATAGTTTTAGGTGGTCTATAAAATTAAATAAGACGGCTTCTATGTAGTCTTCCCAATGATATATAATACATGAACCCGTACTTTAAACATTAGTCTTATACAAGTTTATGGATTCACAAGTAGTTCCAAGTATTAGTTGACACATCCCCTTTTACCCCAAATCAAGATATAAATGTAAGCAAAGTTAGTTCTTTGACAAGTATGTTATCTCATTCCACATACCGGTTCGAATGAAAAGACATCCTTTAATAATTGACAAATCTGTTTAAGTTAAAGCAAATCAAATATACATAAATAATTATCAATATTCTCAATTATATATATCCGAGTTATATAGCTTTGAGAATACTTTAGTCATAGTTCTTTAATTATTCAACAATCAATTACCGACTTAAAACTAGTTCAATTAGTTAGCTTTAATTTATTATTTAGTCTTATACATAGGCTTGATTGAACTTCAATTCTTCATTTTTTCTTCATATTTATTTTATCACCTCTTAGCTTCAATCATCCATAAACAAACTAAGCTATGCTTAATTTTTTTTAACCTAATGAAATATGTATATATCCTAAGACAAATCATACATCTAAATTTCCAATCTAATTCAAGCAACTTGGTTAGTTCAAGTATCCATTGAATAATATCATTCTAAGGTCATCAAGACAACACTTTAGCACATTATTTGTTTCCAATAAGAGAGGAAATCAGCCTATTTGAACCATATGGTTTCATTCTTTGCGGCAAAACATCATTTGTGTTATTTTGAGATTATTTTAGCATTAAAATAAGAAAGATGGTGCAAACCCTTTGAAGTAATCTAATTGTTATAAAACGTTTGTGTCTTTTATAAATTGTTTTTACACAAAAGAAAATTTATGATGCAAAGATGGGTTTAAACTCTAATCCATAAAAAGTTCTAAGCTATTCAAGAACATAGGCAAGTTACATCCCATTTTTGTATCATTAATCAACAATTGATTTTCCTTATTAATTTATCAAGTTTCCAAGGTGTTTTAGAGTGACTTATAAGTGCAAAAGCAGCAAGAAAATGCAGAATTTTTAGTTTTACAACTTGTTTTACGAGGCAGCCCCAAAACAGTCCAGCGAGTGAGTTTCACTCACCGGTACTGTTCCGAAAGTGAAGTTATATTGAATTTATAGCAGTTGCGCAAAAACAGGGGAAGGGGATGTAATTACCTTGATATCTTCTTCTATGGCTATGAGATTGGGAAGAAGTTAGAACTTATTTACTCCTTACTGCATTAGGTGCTAATGGTGACAGGGAGAAGGATAAATTTTATCAAAATTAGTTAGGATTAAGATGCTTTTTATGGAATTTAAGGAAGAGATGAAGAATGCTTACCTTTTTACTTCTTCATAGCTTAGGGAAGAAGGAGGCTCACGGCTTCAATTTTCTGAGAATGGAAGGTTTGATTTTGGTTGTGCTTTGGAGAGTACTTGATGTTCCTATTTATAGAAAGAAGAATGGTAGAGAAGTAATAAATGTGATAATTGGGGTTATGTGATAATTGGTGATAAGGACTAATTTTGCTATTATTAATAATTTTACTTTTGACCTTGTTTGTCTGATAATTTTTAGTTTAGTATAATTTTTATTTAAATCTAAGTGAGTATATAAATATTTATTATATATATATATATATATATATTATCGGGGTATTACAAGACCGAGCAATTTCTAGGCCCAAAAAGTATTTTAAAGTCCCCATGTCTTTAAGCTTAAACTTACTATGTAAGAAAATTTTCAAGACATAAATTTGTTTAATATTTGGACCTGCTATCACAACATCATCAACATATAATAATAAAAATATAAAATCATTACCTTGGCCCATTTTAAATAAAGAATTATCTGATTTGGATTGTTGAAATCCAAATTGTAGAAGACATTAAGTGAATTTGGTATTCTATTGTCTAGATGACTGCTTTAGACAATAAAGAGATTTCTGCAATTTGCAGACCAATTTAGTGGAACCTGTATGTTTTGGATAACCTAGAGGTAAATCCATATATTCGTCTTCATCTAGGTCCCCATGTAAAAAAGCATTAACTTGACATAATTCCCATCCTTTTGAAGCTGCCAAGGCTAAAAGTACCTTAACTGTCACCAATTTTGCAACAGGAGAAAAAGTTTCATTGTAATATATACCTTCCTTTTGAGTATATCCCTTAGCAACCAACCTGGCCTTGTATCTATCAACTGAACCATCAGGGTTCCTCATTATTTTGTAAACCCATTTACATCCAATGAATTTCTTTCACGGTGGTAAAAAAATAACCTTCCAAGTGTTAGTCTCCTCCAGAGTATTTATTTCAGCCTGCATAGCATCCCTCCATTTTTGTTGACCAACAACTTGGTGGTAGTATAAAGGCTCAGCCGCAGAAGAAACATTCATAATAAAGGACATGTAACTCTTAGACATATAATTGTATTGCAAAACATTGCATAAGGGATACTTTGGTTGTGAAGTGATATCACAAGAATTATGTAGGAAACCACAATGATAGTCTGAAAGATAGCTTAGTTTCCTAGTTGGCCTAGTAGATTTTCTTATAGGAGAAGAGGAAACAATATTATCAGTATGAGGTTGATTTTGTTGTGAAGTAGGAATGTAGTCTGGATCTAGATTATGTTGATCAAAATTGGTATAATCATAAGGAAAATAATCATCATCAAAATTAGTTGAAGGGAAAATATTATCATTTAAAATTTTTTGATCAGAATTATTTGGTAAAATAGTACGAAAAGGAAAATTACCTTCATGAAAAATGACATCCCTAGGTATGAAAATTTCTTTAGTTTGAATGTCTAATAATTTGTATCCTTGAACACCAAAAGGATAACCTCTGAAAACACAAATTCTAGCCCTGGGGTCAAACTTGGTTCTGCCTTGCTTCAATCTAGAAGCAAAAGCTAAACACCCAAAAGTTTTAAAAGTACTGTAGTCAACCTGTTTGTTAAACAATTTTTGATAACGTGACTGAAAATGTAGAACTTTAAAAGGAGTCATGTTGATTAGAAAAGCAGCAGTAGAGACACATTCAGTCCATAATGTAATAGGGATTTTGGAGTCAAAATAAAGTGCCCTATCAATATTTAATAAATGTTGATGTTTCCTTTCAACAACCGAATTTTGTTGAGGGGTTTCAACACAAGAATATTGGTGAAGAATACCATGTTCTTGAAATAACTTTGTAAAACATAATTCAAGGGCATTATCACTTCTGAAAGTTTTAATAGTGCAATTAAAATGATTTTTAACCATAGCCAAAAATCCAGGAAGAACAGTAGCCATATCAGACTTATGTGTTAAGAAACATATCCATGTAAATCTGGAAAAATCATCAATTAATGTGGCAAAGTATCTATAGCCAGTTTGAGAAGTCACATGAAAGGATCCCCAAACATCACAATGAAGTAAATCAAAAATTGCTTTAGAAGTAGTAGTAGAAGTAGGAAAAGTAAGTCTCTTATGTTTTGCTAATGGACAAATATAACATGGTTGATTATTACAACTACTTAATTTCTCTAAGTCTATATCATGCTTAATCCAAGCCATTGTTTTGAAAGGTAAGTGTCCTAGTCTTCTATGCCATGTAATGGAAGAGACTTTATTGCAGTGAGCATGTAGCGTAGTCTAGTTATTCTGAGAGTCCAAAACATAGAGCCCTTGTTGCAGCCTACCCTTTCCAATCATCTTCCTGTGAGTGCCCTGAATTATAAAGGGAGTATGTGTGAAATTAACACTGACTGAAATTAAATTAAACTTAAACTGAGGTATGTAGAAAAAATTTCTAAGTGTAAGACTAGGACTAATGAGAACATCACCAATTTCTGTAACAATGAAACTAGAGATACTAGGCAGGACAACTTAGCATTTATTAACAGGAGTAATAGAGGTAAACAAGTTTTTGTTATTGCAAATGTGTTTAAATGCACCAGAATCAAGGATCTAATGACTATAGAAGAACTCAAAATCAAGATCATTAGTATTTGAACAAATACTTGACACACAAGAAATGTGTGCTGATTCAGGAGTGTTGTTATTTGAGGATTGTGAGGGGATGTTTAACTGGCTGGAAAAAAGATTCATGAGATGTTGACATTGTTCTGCACTGAAACTCTAGAGTAAATGAGTGATAGGAGGCAGAAAAGATGTATGTGACTGATCATCAGGATTAGAATATAAACCAGAATTTTGTTGCTGTTGTGGCTGAATGGTTTGATGATTACTTTGATGGTCATCAAAAACTTGATTAATAGCACTGTTCTGAAAGTTTTGTTGTTTAGATTTGCGCTGAAACCATTAGGATAACCATGAAGTTTATATCACTTATCAATAGTGTGACCTTGAATATAACAATGTAAACGAACATGTTTGTCTTTTTTCTTGAAAGTTGGGTTGAAAGATGGGTTATATGTAGGATTTGGAGATGGGGTTTTGAACTGATTGTAAGGTCGTTTAGGCTAGGTTGATGGATTGGGATATCTTGTAGCAAATGCTAGAGAATTAGATAAATCAATATGATTCTACTGGCCAATCAATTTTTGTCTTTCTGCTTGAGTAGCAAGGGCAAAGACCCTATTTATGGGTGGTAAGGGATCCATTATGAGAACATGTTTCCTGAGATTATCAAAAGAATAATTTAAACCCATCAAGAAAGCCATGACATATTCTTCTTGATTATGATCATGAACTTTATGGGCATTTCAACCATTGCAAGCAGTCATAACAGGCCTGTAGGTGTGGAGTTCATCCCAAATAGATTTCAACTTAGTGACATAAATGTTGACAGATTGATTGTCTTGAGTGAGTGTAGCAAGATCTCTCTTTAGTTGAAAAACACGAGGACCATTGCTTGTTGAAACCTTGTCTGTAAATCATCCCAAATTTCTTGGCACTGTTGGTATATATAATGCTTGAATGAATCTCTAATGAAACAGAGTTCAAAATCCATGAAACCTCAATATCATTTTTTCTTGACCAGGCATCTTGCAAGACTGCATCATTAGTTCCTGGATCTATAATTGTTCCATTAATGAAACCAATCTTATGTTCAACATTCAGGGAAACAGACATTGATCTTGCCCCAGGCTGCGTAATTGTCACCAGTCAGTTTATTCTGAACAAGAAGAAGGCCAGGTCCATCAGATGGATGAAGGAAGAAAGGATTGGATGGATCTTCCATAGGCAATCTTGATCGAGAACTTCCAGTCATAGAAGAAGTCACACTAGATTCAATTGACATGATGAAGAAATCTTTCAAGAAACAGAGTCATAGAAGAAGTCACACTAGATTCAATTGACATGATGAAGAAATCTTTCAAGAAACAGAGAGTTTGTGTTTGTGAAAAAATTTGCAGGAACAAGATGCAAATTGAAAAGAAAAAAAACGAGAATTAAAATCGTAGACGGAAGCGTAGAGATATGTACTCAAAATGATACCATATTAGAATGTGTATTTACATATATATTGTACTGAGAATCAAAAGAATTCACAGTGTGTGTGTAGTGCGTGTGTTCTTGAAGAGAAGAGGGTAAGAAAATCTTGTTTTATTAAAAAGTTAAGAGATACACTAATATGGATCGAACCCTGATATATATACATATCTAAGGCGGCATAAATTAACTTACTTACAAAGCGCTAATTAAAACTAACTATATAAGCGTGTCTACCTTGTGTCATATCTTGTAAATTTTAAAAATTCGTATCGTTGTGTCCGCATCGTTACTGTGTCTGTGTCCGTGCACCATGGAATATAGATTAAGACTTTGGGAATTAAGTCAGTAAAAAAATTAAAATTCATGGAAAATTATACCACAATTCGTGAGTTCATTCAAATTCATCTACTTAATTTTAAACAAATTAGCTAAAATTAGTATGAGACAAGTTTAAATTATGTTGGATCAATAATAAGTGCAACAAAAACTTAATAAACTGAGTCCATTTACCTTAACACTGACCATACCCTTTTTCCAACACATGTTTTGATCCAAATCATCTTCAAAACACACATTTTCTGATCCAAAGCATCTTGAAATTGATTGCTCTATCACAGGTTTACCACCCTTAAATATTATATTAATTACTTTAAAATCATTGAAGTTTGTTCCATGATTCACCACTTAGCTACATAATTGAATGTGTTAGTCGAAAATTATTGCATATATTGAATAGACCACCTTTCAGAAACAGAGAAAAACCATAGAACAAAATCGATAAGGAATTATAAAGAAAAATTATGCTGTGCAATTTGATTGAACATATTTTTTTTCTTATTAAAATTCTGAAATATAATATACATTTGAGTCTACAAAAATTAATGATAAATTGATTTAAACAAAATATATAGCATAGGATCATCATCAACATTAGCAGGCATGAGCAACACCACTATTTCGAACATGAAAACACTGAGGCATCATCGAACCAAATCTTGATGACATGCGGTGGTGGTGGTGGTGGCTGCTGCAATTTTCAAGCACCGTCATTTTCAAGAACGGGGGATCAAGAAGCATGTCAAAATCTAATGCTCAAACATCTAACTCTGGCTTGTATTCTTGTCTGGAAATCGACTCCGGTGCGGCATATAGGACAGTGCCTCTGACACCATCGTCCTCTTGCTCCTCATCAGCAGCTGGCCTATATTTTTTGTACTCCCAAAATCGGCAAGCTTCACAACTTAATGTTGATTGGTACCTTCTCTAACAATCAACACATTATGGGGTTTTATATCGCAGTGAACATAACCCTTTTTGTGGATATGGTTGAGAGCGGTGAGCATGGACTTCACGTGGTGTTTGACGACGTGCTCGGGTAGGCCTTTATCGGTAATGCTATCGGCAAGGCAGCCACCGGATGCGTTTTCGAGTAAGATGTTGTAGAGTTTTTCTCTATTTTCGGTGGTGTGGTCGTCTTTGTAGCAATGAAGGATGCATGGGCATGTCTTGAACTGATCCAACAACTCCTTTTCTTTGAAAAGTGATTTCGACTCCGAAACTTTGGCTGATTTGACGGCAATGATTGGCGGAAGACATTGGCTTTCATGACAATTTTCTTGGTGGGATTTCGCCTTTGATACAAGCAAAACCTCCCTTACCCAATAGTTCTCCTCTAGTCCAACCCATCTCTAAATCTCTCTTTTCGCTCCCACTTTTTTTTTTTGTTTCCCAAGGGTTTTAATCCTTTTCGAGGCGGGTTGGGCACATTAAGTGGGTACCTCTCCCACTTTTGCTTACACTTTTTGTTTACTAAATATTGATTTTTTGATGATCTGAACATGTCTACTACGTTTTTGCTTAGACATGACTATATTTATAAGTGTGATTTAGAGTTGGATAGGGATTCATTAATTAAGAATAACAAACTCTAGCATTCTATTTGACCAAAGATTGACGCGTTAGTTAATTAAGATGTAAGAAAATCAAGCAATATATATATATATTTGCACAAAAATTGAAATGTGTCATCTATATATATTCCATTTTTAAGATCAAAATATTTCAATTCTAAAATAATTATTCAGTTAAGATAATCTTGATGATAAAGTTACGAAGTTATTACTATTATATTTGCTTACATCTAAAGCAGCTTACATCTAAAGCACTAGTAATGACCCCCAATTGACCTACGGCCCAAAGACGCCCAAACGTTGAGGCCGGTTTATCACAATTATGATTTATTGGTCTTAAAATCATGGGCCGTCTTGTAATAACAATTAGCCCAAACTAAACAAGCTTTTAATCAAAGAAAAAGGTCTTTGAGGTGATTCGGGATAGGGTCCTTACGAGAGTTTAGGGTTGGAGGGAAAAGACGTTATCAATGGCAGGAAAAGAGGTGTTTATCAAATCAGTTATTCAGGCATTCCGTCGTATGCAATGAGTTGTTTCAAGCTTCTGTTATATCTAATTACGGAGATTGAATCGCTCATAGTTAATTTCTGGTGGGACGATAAACGAAAGAAAAAAACTCATTGGCTGAACTGGAAATTTATGGGGAAGAGTAAAAAAAGTGGAGGAATGGGATTTAGGAATTTGCAAGCTTTCAAATCAGCACTCCTTGCGAAACAAGCATGGCGTATAATGAGTAAACCTGATAGTTTGCTTAGTAGAATGTATAAGGCTAGATATTTTCTTGGAACTGAATTTAGAGAGGCCCATATTGGCTCAAATGCATCATTGTCTTGGAAAAGTATTTGTGAGGCTAAGGAGCTATTAGTGGAAGGGCTCAGATGGAGAATTGGGAACGGGAATGATGTTAAAGCATGGACGGATAATTGGATTCCCAGGGATGGCGGACTTCGGGTTCGTACACCTTGGATTTTGGGGGCGGTTGATCTCATGGTATGGGGTTTGATTGATCAAGAAAATCGAGTTTGGAAGAGAGATAGGCTTGAGGAGCTATTTTGGGAGGAGGAGGTGGAGTCGATTAAGAGTATTCCGCTGGGGGATGAATTGAATAATGATAGATTGGTGTGACATTATACGAATAATGGTCTCTTCTCCGTACGAAGTGCATATCATCTTGCAGTAACGATACAAGAAAGGATCCGGCAACAGCGAGAAGGACGGTCGAGTGTTGGGTTGGTGGATTGGTGATGGATTTGGGATCTACATATTCTAGAAAAATTGAAATTTTTTGTATGGAGGGCTTGTAAAGGCGCGATCCCAACTCTAAGAAATCTGAAGAGGAGAAGGGTTTGTGAAAATGATGTGTGCACTTTGTGTTTGGCCGAAACAGAATCTATTATGCATGTCCTCTTACGTTTTTCATTTTCTCGTCAAACGTGGGCTATGTCGAATCTTAGATGGGCTTCTATTGACTTTTCCGAAGAGGATCCAGTGTTGTGGTTCAACAATTTGCGTAAGGAACTGAATGGGAATGAGCTTGAATTTGCATTGGTGATTGCAAGGTGGTTATGGTATGGCCGTAACCAATGCATCTTCGGGGAAGGCTTGTGGATGTCGTTTGATATAGTACAACATGCCCGTGCTTTTCTTGAGAGGCTTCTATTAGCCACTGAGAGGATTTTAGAGGAAGACATTGGTGACATTGGTGCGGAAAATTATGTTTTGGTTGAGGATTGCCGGAGACCACCAGATTCTCATTCGGTTAAGATTAATTTCGATGCTGTTGTGTTTGATAGAGAATGTTTTGTAGGAGTGGGTATAGTGGTTTGGAATGAGACTGGACAATGTTTAGCCTGGCGTTCATTTAGAATTTTGTATAAACTTGGTCCTGAAGTTGTTGAGGCTTTGGCTGCGAAATTTGTTGTGGAACTGGCAAGTGAGAAACAGTGGAGTATAATTGTGCTGGAGGGAGATTGTTTGTCAGTTGTGAGGAAAATCAATTCGACTGATGAGGATATGTCGACTACTGGTCCCATTATTGTTGATATCAAGAGAACACCTCTCGACTTTTCGTGGTTTAGAGTTGACTTTATCCGTAGGATTGACAATATGGTAGCTCATTCTTTGGCTAATTAGCGCCAATCGAAAAATTAGAGCTTTTCCCATAACATATTATACGATTTGTAAATACGAATATTATTTGAGTAATATATCTATCGTTTTTTCTAAAAAAAAAAAAGGATGGAGTCGTGTTTTAATTCTTGTAATGTAAATGAAGTTTTATGAACAAAGAAAAAAGGTTCCTTACAAAGAAAAAAGGTTCCTTTTTGGAGCTAGTCTAAAAAATTCAAGACCATAATCTTGTTAAATTTAATTAAATAAATTTGTAAGAAATTGAACGACATTGTAATAGTTAAATGTCAGTAGAGTAATTCTTACGTGTAACAACATTTACTTAAATTTGGCGTCACGTTATTGAATTTTTAAATACTGAGTCGAGTTTTAAAAGATATTTTAATATATTATTACATATTTAATTTTGATTTATTATGTTAATGAATTGAGCTCAAATAAACTTTTATATATTAATTGAACCAATACCATTAGGTAAAATTTCAGCTGCTACATTTTCTTTGGAGCTTGATAAGGTTTCTTAATCCTATGTATGCACTTTAATTTATTGAGATCAAGCATGCGGGATCGATCAACGATTATTTATGATTTTATGTTTTTCTATCTTAATAAATTACATGATTGTTACATTTTTATCATTATTAATTTTATGATCCTTTAAACAACATGACTTATTATTTAATTTATCGTAAATGTTATTACAAACATAATTTATCATGTTGCGGAGTCAAGTTTGCCCCTCCAACATTAAATTAATTGGACAATTAACATATGCTGTTAATTAATGGTGTTTGGCATTTTTTTTTCTTTTTGAGATGGTGAATACATTGTTGTGTCAAACACTATATCGAACCGAAACTATTACAATGATATCAAAGTAAACTAATTACTAGTACTAAACTAGAGACAGGCTAGTATGAAACTAGAGAAAACTCAAGGTGGTTGGACCAAGTGGTAGTGACTTGCGATCCCCAGAGGCGAAACTCAAGTTCGAATCGTACTGGAGACATCACACTGGGGAGGACTTATACCCTTTGCACTCTTCGGTCCGAGCTGTAAATACACAGTCTAGTAGATCAAAAAAAAAAAAAAAAAAAGAAGATATTTTTGGACCTAATGCCAATTTACCCTCATGTGAAATGGATAATGTTCAATTTACCACCCGTGATTTGAAAAAGAGCATTTTACCTCCCCCTCGAAAATTTTAAAGGAGCAATTTACCTCCTTCAACCGGAGAGTGTAAGTCACTTGCCAAAATTGAGATTAGGCATGAAAAATATTTTTGTAACATAGAAAAGGAGGGGGGGGGGGGGGGGGGGGGGGTTAAAGTGAAGTATTCATTATAACACAGAGGGGGTAAAGTGCTACATTTATCATATCACAGGGGGTGAAGTGCCACAAATAAGAGGGACAAGTTTGTCAATTTGTACTTTTTTAAGTTTAAAAATGTAAGGGGAGCGATGTGAAACTTTAAGTAGGGAGAAAAGTGCTTATTTATATTATAGGGGGGTAAACTGTCTTTAACTATTATACCTTCTTTCTACCTTCAAGAT